>WURS02033970.1:0-11505 GCA_011762765.2 Rhinocypha anisoptera
GGGTGGGCCCCCAGAATGCACAGCCCCGTCTTCACCCCCCTAACGTCCCGCCTCTCCCGCGTCACCCCACCGGACCAACCCCTCTCGCGCCAACCCTCGTCCACCACCTTCCTCGCCCGATTATCTCGCGGTGCCCATCTCAAAGCCCCGTCCGCATCATCCTCATTCATCTCATTTCCTCCGACGACCTCCCTCCCCTCTCTCTATCTCTCTCTCTCTCTTACTCTGCCTCTTCTCCACGTGCGCGTGTCCGAAACGAACACCGGCGGTGGAGCGTGAGTTTTCGAACTCATTTTCGAGCTCATCGCCTTATTTTGGTGCTCGACGCGAGCTTACTCCTGCGTCTGGACTATTGGTCTGGGGATGTGCTAAATGGCTTCCAATTTGCGAGGTCACAGGATGGTGCCACGACATTTAAACAGACGTCTGACACGACAGCTGACGAGAGGATAATTGAGTCCCCAGATTTTATTCGAAAATATTCCGGGGGTGCGAGTTCCTGTTCCTGTGACGCCTGCAGCTTCCCAGGAAGATCTGGTTCCCAGGAAATCACTATCAGCTTGGAGGTGTCCAGAGGAGTCATCGGGTATTGAACCCGGGCCCCCCGTTCTGTAGTCAAGAATTCTACCCTCTGGGCTGCCACAAACCCATTCCTTATAAGATCATTGACTTAATTTTAGACCGTTATTACTATTATCTACTGAGCGTTTGGGCGGTATCATTTACACGAGTTCAACGCAGTACCGCAGAGGACATAGTTTTGCATGTCATTTGTGAGGTTGAGTTTTGCATGTCATCAGTGAGGTTGAGGTATAACTTATACAAACATTTTAGTATTAGTGAATGTGAAAATCTTAAGTGTTTCACAGAGATGTGTCATGTAGAGAGATATAACCTTCCAGTGGAGAACAATTGTCATTCTAGTACGTCTGCATACATGTGAATCTTGTGCGGAACGGAATAGTTCTTACGATGCTTTGAAGAAGCGAAATGATTATAAAGAAGGCTCGTGCCTCTTTATTCTTCTTGGCATTTGAGTATGATATCCATTCGTCGTCATTATCGATCAATGAAAAAGTAACTTAATGGTAAGAGAAACACGAATATTTACCCAAGATTTTCAAAAACGTCATAAAAAACATCAATGTGTGTTTCAATAATAACCTTTGCGTGATGCAAGAAACAATCAAATTTTACGTGATGAGAAATTATCCATGAAGTTAGAGTAAAGTTTTGACGGATTTAAATACGCCTTGGATCTTGCACGATGAGTTTCAACGTAGATCACAGGTGATATTGATTTCTTTCATGGAAACACCTTGGAGTTTACGAAACCTTTCATCTTTAAGTGTGGGATATTGACACTCGGATGTTGCTATGGAACCCCAGAAAGCAAGTCAGATATATCCGATAAGAACAATAAGAGTTTGCTTTGTGATCATGGATTTATTAAAATCAATGCATTAAGTTCTTAAATTAAAATTGTAGATACAAATGGCATGATATTATATTTGCTGAAACATTCTATACAGTTTCGCTGCATTTAAGCAAGATTTTACGCCACTTAGTCATTGCGACTATATCTGAAATAAGCTATCAACGTGTAAGAATATCGCAAAATATATGGATAAGAATAGGTTTAAGATTAAATGGGCTTGACGAATAATCACCAAAGTCCTACAAAAGGTACACATGAAGGGTTCAACTCTGTAAATCCTGAAGATAAGTAAATAAAAGAGGTCGCAGGGTACACTGAGAAAAACCATCGTTTAAAATCCAATTTAAGGAGTGGATAATGAGAGGGAAAAAATGAAGTGTTAGTTATTAAAAATAGAGGAAACTGCATATATTTAAGTATCAAATTTTAGTCACTTTGCATGCCGAAAAATACCCTTTATGTGTATGAATTTACGTGTTTATAATTGAACACATTTGTTTCAAACTTTGGTACTCGTAGCTCATTTACATCTCATTTCTGAATTTAAAATTGCTTTACATGTGTCCGTTTCATCAGTAAAAAAGTACAAGCCTATTTTCACCAAATGATAAAAAGTAGAATTAAAATAAATTAGAAAAGTTAAAGTTTACGCGAATGTAACTAAGAATGCAAGAGTAAGAATCACGTCTTTCTGAATAGATGAAAGAAGAGGCGTGATCCATAATTGAGAAAGAATTCTACGTACTTTTCCACAGACTATGACTTTGCAAAGAAAGTCTAGTGGCTTTGAACTGTACTCTATCACTATATTTCCTTTTTCAAGGATCATTTACTTATCTCTCCATGTTAATGGTCACCTATTTTACCGAAGCATAGATACATTAGTTTCTTACAGCACTTTTTATACTGGCTCTAAGTTTCCCTTAACTTACATTTTCTCTTAGATGATTATTTTATAGCAGCATGCAATACAAGGAATCGATTTTCAATAATGTATCCTGCAAGCCGCCTCAAGGGCGTGTGGCAGGGGGTGAACCAACACCATACACGTTCTCTAACATGCAACAGTTTTAAATAATTCATACAGAAGGAAGATATTTGCATGTGAAACATTATTCATTCTATAATACTGAAAAATTATAAACCGTAGATCAGATCACGAAAATAAATTTAGAGGCAGAATACAGAACGGACAGATTTAAAAAATACATTTTTTCGTGTACAATTAGAGCGAGAAACGGATATGATCGTAAGAGTAAAGGATAAGTAGGATCGATATTTTTTGCATGCAACCCACATACAATATACCTATAATAGAGATATACTTACTACGTGAATGGAATATTATTTCATTTGGCATTGAATGTTTTTTCATGAAATTCAATGTATCTCTAGTAAAGAATAACGCATGTGTCCATGTAACATGTGGACACAAGTGCGTCGTCATGTTGAGAATTAGTCCAGCGATTCCAAGTGTGGGAAAGAGATTCGGGAAGGCATCCCTCATTGGGTGACGCTTGCTCTCTAAGTGACCCTTAGAACTCCTTTGGGGGCACTCATATCTAGGCTCTTGCACTTCGCTCACTCTTCAACAAAGACCCTTCCCGAGAGCTCCGGACGAATCCTCCTCAGACGTCCCCTCTTCCCTAACACAACAACAGACAAACATTCTCCGAACACTTGCACAACCCCCATCTTCTGCCACCAGATCCACCTTTTCCTTCAACTCCCGATCAGCATACCACCCTAACGATAGATTCGACCGTTCTAAATGTCGGACGACGCTCAACACACATCAGCTTTATTGTTTTCTTAATTGCACGGTTTGGTAATCCCGTGTTTATCTTATCGCCCATCCAATAATTATAAAAAAAACGTAGCGGGATTTTATCGGGACTACCCCTTCGAACGGGTTTCCTTTTTTTCTGCTTGCCAAAGCATCCTTATTAAGAATGAGAACAAAAGAAGGCTGGAGTTTCGAAAGACGTCCTACTCGACCGTTATTTATTTTTAATTTTTCGAAGTCCCACCACTTACGGAAAGGTTTTCTATAAACAAGTTCCAATAGTAGTGATTAAAGTCGATGGTTACCGGATTATTCCACTGCAGTGATTACGTATGTTCAAGCGAGAAGAAAATTACGTAATGGTGTCGTATCCAATCGTTCGTTTCTTCTCTATCCCTGTTGGGGTTGCTACTGAGCGAGTCTTTCGAAATGTAAGAGGTGGTTTTCAACTTCACAAGACTCATCAAAATCCGTAGACGCAATCAATTATTATTGCATCGAAAACTAATTTCTTCTTAGAAAGCGATTCCACGTAATTCATTGAAAACACGACTAACTTTTTCCATGAATATCGTGAAAATTACGTGCACATCTAAAAAGAGAGTGGTGATGCTGGGATCGAATAAGGAATGCACCACAGTTATTTTTCTACGAACCGACCAATGCTGTGCGGGTGAAATTTTTACGAGTCCTAGTGTGAATCCTCCGTTGTGTGAAGCGGCAAGTATCACTGACAGGTGGCTGCCCGACAGCGAGTGTTAAAAATGGCGGAAGTCAGCGATGCAAGTTACAAGCAGCGTGCTAGGATCGAATTTCTCCTCCCCGAGAGAGAAAGTATCGAGAATGTCCGTAAGCGGTCGTGTGGTACGTACAGAACTGCCACTGCCCGGAGCAATCACCACATCACTGAGAAACTTGGGTGTTCCACAGTGCATGGAAAATGAATTCCCCAAGAGGTTAAGTGAACAGGACCAAGAATGTTATACCGAGGTGGAATACGTGCGCTTCGGAATCGGTAGCGGTAACGCCAAAGAAACGGCGGGAGACATTTTTCGGCAGGAAATTTTTCTTTGAAAAAGTACTCAATAGGCATGATGGTTGCATTAATAGTTGCAAAGTTGAATTCTCCATACTTCCTGAGAAACATGTTATAATGCTAAAGTTTCGAACGAGCGTATTTACTCCTCACAAGTCCAACAAGTCTCATTTTTTCTAAAGTACGATTATTGTAATTTATTTTCGTAAATAAATACGAGTAGGTTTTTATAAAAATTTTATGGATCAAGTGTGTTAATTGAGAATGAAATATTTAGACTAAAATACGCTTCGTGCGGAGTTTTAATAATTTTTTATTCTCTTTCTATAATATTAGTCGAGCATTATTAGCTGTATAGTAAGTAATTCAACATTACCATTATATAGAGACAACAAATTATCATTTTCTACCTTGCGAAATGTGTCGGAGATATTTATTACCTTAACCCATAAAAATATAAGTAGGAGAGCTCATGCACATGCAAATGGGTAAAGACAAAGTGCTACTGCTTTCGACGAAATTTCCTGTGCTGAACGTTATCGGTATCAAAAGTAATAGATTTTATGCAGTGCTATGACTGAATGAATCAAGCTCCATGTCTCAGAGAGAGAGATCTACGTATCACTATGTAAACTCAAAGACATAAAAAAAATAAAAGTACCTTTATATAATGAAGCTTGCAATGGAAGAGCATTATTTGGGGGACAATCAGTTTGAAGGCCAATGTTATGCCTTTACAGAAGCATAAACTTAGAATTTTATAGAAGGATAAATTATCTATTTTTAATAAAGCAACATTTTCCAAGCTTCTGGTATTTATTTAAAACCTACATTAACATAAATGTAAAGTTTTAAAGCATTATATATCATCGCTATCACATCTGTTCCGCATGGTGAATAACAGGAGGTATCATTGTTCAGAAACCAAAAAGAACGAGGATAAATATTAATAAGTATAATTACGGATACTTGAACGAGTGGACGAGGACTGTATGTTACAAACTGGTAAGACCTGATGCTGATAAAGATCTCTCTTGAAAAACGCTCGAGCCGTTAAGCAGTGGGTTCTAAGGTTGGAAAGGGGTTTGAGGCAGTGCCCATCTTTGGGGTGATGAGAGAGAGAGAGAGAGAGTGAGGTCGAGGAGAGAAAAAAAGACGAGAAGGAACAAAAAGATTTAACCGTTATTATATGTATATAGGTATTAGACCGTGCTTCCACTGTAAAAAAATGCCCTCATTTTTACGCAATTAGTAGGTAAATCTGCATCATATCAGATGATTTTCACTATATTCGATGTAAATCTCTTAATTTTCTTCACGTTTGCTATCTCTGATGAAAGTCGTTATAGGAGGATCAGTTGGAAGAGCCGGAGTGCGTGGAGTTGATACTCGTAAGTTAAAAAAACTCTGATTTTTTGAATTTATGGAAATTGAATACACCTATATGAAACGATAATGGCCACCCGATGGTCATGCACATCTTTTCATTGATCAGCATAATAGAGAATGCGGATTATATACCTGAATATAGAAGAGTGGTCACACCAGATGTGAACGAAAATAGAGAGAGTTTAAGGTGACTTATTGGCGATAAGGAAGGAGGTGACGGAACTCGTCACAATCATTTGTTAAATCCGTAACTAAAGTGATTTTACCATATTTTTTCAGCAACTTGGTCCCATCACATATAAGTAATATGTTTATCTTCATCGGGACGAGGTTGAGGCGGCCCTATTTCATAAAACCATTATGTTTTAACTCCAAATGAACCTCTTTTCTTTGCGGCATATGATTTGGATGAAAGCAATTTCATCCTTAGTAGTGAGATAAGGTTGTCAATCAAAGAAGAGTCACCCTTTACCAAATTATTTTCCTTTTTTTCTCAAACTCTTCTCAGATTCTCAGACTGAAGTGCTTACTCACTCTCATTGTGCAATCGAGGCTTCATTTAATTGCTGTTTCGAGGTTGGCACAAGAACTATTTTAATGTCCGCAAATTACAATGCTAGATTATGAATGAGACGACGATGTATTTTCACACAAGACACATGTTTTCCGTTTTACTCGCTCCATTCGCTCTCGCAACCAAAATTTGATTCGACAGGGACAAGAACCTCCCCTCGCCCCAATGTACGGACACTTTCGGACGCGATTCTGTAACAAAGAAATGCGGTGCCTTTCACGGATGATGGGGAAGAAGGGACGGTGCTGGGGCGACATGGATCGGAATTAATCACGATTGCAGCCCGGAATCAATCGAGAGTAGACGTGCTAATTGGTGAGCGTAGGAGGAAATCGGAAGACGACGTGAGCCACTGGGACGAAGAATATCCGCGGGAGATAGAGCGGGTGCAGAGGAATAAAGCGCAGTCAGTTTAGATGCATTCGTGAGAATTAGCTCGCCTCGGGAAACGAGAAAACGAGAAACGAGGAAACGAGAAAATCACTCCCCTCGGGAAACCTGATTTAAGGAAGAGATCGAGCAGATATACAGATACATACTATATAACACGCAGAAAGTAAACCACTCATGCAAAACATCATCCACATCATGCTGGAACAATGTCAACATCATCCACATCATGCTGGAACAATGTCAACATCATCCACATCATGCTGGAACAATGCCAACATTATCCACATCATGCTGGAACAATGCCAACATCATCCACATCATGCTGCAACAATGTCAACATCATCCACATCATGCTGGAACAATGTCAAACCACCTGCAACAAACATGCGTGCAAAATTATAAAGTAAAACATAAACTACAAATTCCATCATGAAATGCCAAGTTGAAACAGGAACTATCTCCCTTCGTAGGGATTTATAATTTAGCGGACTAACGCACGGCGTTTGCAAGATATTCATTTGTCCTTTCCCCTTAGCATCTCCTGATATTTTGAGCGCATTGTCATGCATGACTTCGACATTCCGACTACCTTACCTCTGTCTTCCACATGACTAGCTTCTGTGTGGTGTGTCATGCAAATGCATATACAAATAATTTTTTTGGTCAATTATCACAAATAAAGATATTTACATGTGCTTAAACGTGAAAACTAGATATGCATGGATTAAATACACCTTTACTCAAGTCCTAGCCGAAGACAATTTTTTCTGTCAAGCTGTATAAAGGGAATGTACGGGAAAACTTTCGGAGAAAGTTGAAAAATTGTGGTCGAAAGAAGGCAATAGGACAAAAATAACAAACTAAGGACATTATTGCCCGATGCTGTGATCTTATGCTATTAAGTATTTACGACTTCGGAGATATCGACATAGAACCCGGAAGATATAACGGGTTACATAAGGTCAACGATGGGAACTCAGCTATAAGGGCCTCTCAAATGGATTGACGTCGAACATGAAAGTTGCATTTGCAACCAACTATCACCGGATTAACGCGTCTCTTCCCAATCTGAATTTTCGAATATCAGAGATTAAAACAGGACCGGAAGGACTCCAAACATCCGTCTGCGGTCAAGACACAGGTTGGATCGAATGCGTCCATTTATATTGTGATGGAAGGAAGCTTTATCGTTAAAAGTCTCTGAGAAATCGGAGTTGTGACAGAGTGGTATTTCAAATGTGCAGTTGATTTCTGATGAGAAATATGTGCTATGTCTTCCGTAAGAACAGGATTAGAGTGCATTTCCACGATCACTGGATAGAAAGATATTTATACAAGGGATATTTCAGCTTGCATTCATCACAATTCCTTGCACTCTTTTACACATGCTCTTCCATTTAATTCTAATTTTGTCCCTTAAATAACTTTTGCAAATGCTTTTCCAATATTAAGATGATTGAGGATTAAAAACAGAGGTGTTATAAACCTCCTGACAGCCTTATCTGGCCGTAGAAGGTAACTGGTCTTAACAAAAATGGATGATTTTTATTCTTTCCGAGATTCTATCTCATTATTACATCCTATCACTAACATACCATAAGAAATTCAAATTGTGATAACAGATCCACAATCGAAGGTGCCCGGAGTCCAAAAATCGACAGTTGTGGTAGGATTTTTCACGTCCCAATCGACACAAATCGTTTTAGCATTACGTGAGGGGTAATGCTTCTTCTTTTTTCATATTTCGTATCGGGGTCTCAATGTTTTCCTTCCGTCTCATTCGGCGATCCGTCACGTTCTTTATACTCTTCTCTGATTTCCCTATTTTTTTTCCTTATTTCTCAACAACGCAGGTAACCACCCCTTCTTATCCTTCCTCTCCCTCCCCCTCCACCATTTTTCTCCCCTCCCCAGCCTTTGACTTTGGTATATATATGCTAAATCATGACTGATTAACTCACTTGATAATGCTACGGTGTAGTGGTGAAAATAGTCGTGTGAAATAAATTATTATTTAGTAGAAAGCATAGAGTTTCATTCCTCAACTTATTTTTCAATTTTCCCATTCATGTCTCCCAGACCTCTACTTTTTCCATCAGGTTTTGCTTCCATTATTTTCTTGGAATATCTATTTTGGTTCATTCCGTTGACTGGTCCATACTATCTTATCTGGTTTATTTCAATCTTACGGAGTGAATGTGAGGTTTTTGTTTCTGGTTTTTTCCAAGACTTTTGCTTTTGTTTCTTACTTTTCCTAAAAATTTCATTTTTATTTTACTTTCTGTTTTGGTATGTTAGTTTATCTAGGTTTCAAAGTCCTATGAATAGAATGCAGATATTATTTTAATTATATTATTATATAATATTAGGTACATAAATATTTTTGTTCCTTTTAATTTTTTAAAGGTTTTATTTTTTTCCTATTGGTGTTATTTTTCTGGTAATAAATACTACTGGCCTGTTTTTCTCTGCGCTGCATTCTTTGTGTAATTTATAATTTTTTGTTAATATTACACATAAAAATTTGTCTTATTCTAATGTCTTTATTTTTCATGATCTACTTCTATCCAATAAAGTGTTTTCTATGTCTCCCTTTGTGTAATTCCATCTAACTTTTCTTTCAGTTTACTTTCTTTCCTCTTTTCTTGAAGGTCTCACCTCATTGATTCACAATTTATTTGAATATTACAATAACTTTGATTCCTTATCGGATGTGATGGCTATGCATTCTGCAAACTTTAGTGTTTTTTTATTTATACATTTTTAATTTATACAAAAATTAGTGTTTAATTACCAGTATGTTAATAGTGTTTTCATAGTTCTACACTTATTATTACACTCTTTTGTTATACCTACTATCGTAATTAATAGTATAGGATAAGCCTTGTTTTGTTTTTTGTATCTTTGTTGTTAGTATAAGTATAACCCTTGTTTTAATCTCTTTTCCCATTTAAAGTTTCCCTATATCTTCCCTTTATTCTAAATCGTCCTTTAATTTTCCCCTTATCACTCCCACTTATATATATCTATAAGATTAGGTCCCAACGAACTATAAATGTTTTCATCATTCAGAAATGGCACGATATCGAACTAAATTAGGAACAGGGATTTTTCCATCCATGTCGATGCAGTTGACATTATTTATTTGCTTGCCGTCCTGCGAAAAACTATGAAAACCTAAATATCCAATAACTCCCCTCTATTTTTTTCTACTTCTGTTCGTCTGCCATTCCATAATTAGACCGATTTGCCCATAGAGTTTTAATTAGGAAGAGCGAGTGTTGGCTACTGCGCATTGTGCAATCATTGGTCACGTGACTTAAGGCAAGATTACGTTTCATGGTATCGTTTCAACAAAAGGTGTCATGGTTACACCTTTTGTTTATTTATCTATATTAAGACTTCCCTAGGAGTAAAATGCTAAGTGAATAATCTTTTCAGGGAATAACTTAATCCTAATCCAACAACAGGAGCAACACATAAGTGTTTAAATTGAATTTTAATTTTTTGTGTTATTTTCATGTTTTTATTTGGTTGTATAATATTGTCTTCGTGAACTTGAAGACTCTGTTGTCACAATGTTCTATTAAAGTTTCGTGGTACTTTTAGAATGGAAAACTTGTCATTCACCTTTTTGTATGTGAAATCCTGTGCTCCTTAAATTATGAATTTCCGATTACAGACTACAGCAATAAGTGTATAATGGTTCGGCGTGTAGTATGAAATTTATGTTTACATTAATCGCGCGCCACCTCGGAAAAATCACGTGGTTTCAATGATGGAACAGCTTTCTCTCTACTGTGCAACCAGGATTCTCATTCTACACATTATGGCTCTATGGATTGCCCATTCAGGATTCGACATCTCTCCCTCGGTCTCCAAACTCTTTTGTTTCTACTTCTCCTAGAGTGAAATTCTTGATTCCGGATCCGTCATTTCACCTAACACGATGCTTTTTGGAAAACATAATGACATGTTTAACCTCATCCCTGAAGAAAACTCTAGAAAACCTATTCAAATATATTATGAGATATAAATACAGAGCGCCTATCGCTACTGATTACATTTATAATGATAAAAAAAGGCTCTTCATCGATCATTGATCTGCTTTTATAAAGACTGGCACGGCAAGTAATGAGTTTTCTCAGCATTTCCGATTGTATTAATTATCCAGTTAGTACGTGCTGAAGAGTAAGTCAGCTAAGCGAGATTTGATATAATTTATAATAGTAATTTATGATATCACTCAATTTAATTTTCGGGTGTGTTAGCTGTAGATGTTTTCAGATTACGAGTATTATACATTCATTGGTTACGGATTGGTTTCGCCATATTCGGATATTCTGAATGAGAACTGGAAACGAGTGACCATCGTGAATTGTCCACAGGAATGAAAGAAATTATTATATAAAAATTTTATTTGCACTTAATTTTCCGCGACGTTGGTAGATAATCGAAAAAATATTTTTCCGAGTTTCCACCGCGGGCGATGGCGTTTCAGACAACAGTTTAAAACAAGAAAAATGGATATTTAGACGTGAATTGTGCCTAACATACGTAATTTTTAGGTGATTGGAAATATCCTCATCGTAAGGGAAAACCGATCCGGAAAAAAAATTGTTCTGACCTTGAGCATGTTTAAACGAGGGGGATCTTTTCAACGGCTGACCCCAACTGCCACGCGATTGATTGCGTTGCGACTGCCACATCGCCACAACTATCAACTTGTGCAGACTTACATGCAACTTGAAGAACCACAGAGGAGAGAGTTCCTCTGCGGATCGCTCTAAGAAAATGAACGGCTTTTGCCGAAGGATGAAGGCAATATTAATGGCAGATCTGACGATTGCGCGATGCAAAAAGGAATACAGTCGCCAGTCTCAAAGGAC
>WURS02033981.1:0-11505 GCA_011762765.2 Rhinocypha anisoptera
TATATATATATACACACACACAGGACCCAGTTACACGTGAGTGTTATGTATTTTTGTTTTCTGTGTTTTTCGTCGCCACCCTTGTGGCTGTGTTATACATGTATATACATATATATACACACACACATATTTAGATTGATAGGTGGTGGGAAGTATGCAGATTTGAAGAGGATATTGATGAGAGGAAAACGCTAGGTAATTCCACAGAAAGGTACCAAAGCATATGCTACCGAGTTGGCTTTCTTGCCTCTCTCTCGCCTTTCGCCACGCCCCTCCAACTCAGAACAAGGGAAAACGCTGAAGAACACACAAACACACAAAATATAAAATAATTATTCAAGAGGTATAAGCTACGCAAAAAAGAAAATCACAATTATTTGACGTTTCGACAGATTTCGTGTCTTTTTCAACCAGAGTGAGAAGAAAGAGTGACTTTCTCTTGGTAGGATCGGGTGATAGGGGAAATGGGGTGGGGAAAGAGAGGAGCCGATGGACGCAATGGTGGCCATTGGAGGAGGAATCGGTGGGAGGCGGAGTGGGCGAGGAGTGATTTGGGTGTGAGGAGGAGAATACAAAAATATACGAATACACACATGCATTGGAGCATATCGTTATGTAGTAGTTAGGCCCTCCATTTACGCATCAGTCGGAAAGCCCCTTTCGTGGCGCCGCGCTGTCTCCATTGTATGTCGTCTTCACCGTCATTTTCCCCTTTATCCGCCATCTTTCCCTTGCCGCTCTTTTTCCCCTTACTCTCTCTCTCTCTCTCTTCACCTCATTCCTTCCTCTCTTCCTTCGGTCCTCGCCAGGAGCGGCCCCATGCTCCTTTGTCCTCCTTCACAGTTCCAGCTTCGTTTCTTTTGCAAGTGATTATTTGCCTAATCAATGACCCGGGAGCCCTAGGGGTATTGTTTGATCTCGAGGCCTTAAAAAGATCTCAGGCTCCCTCGCGATCCTCTCCTCTCTCTCGTCTCTCTCTCTCTCTACCCTCCCTCCGTCTCTTCCCTCTATTGCTCCTGGAAGTTTCGCCAGAATATATACGATATGCGTAGTTTGGTTCATCATTCCGTGGGGCGATGACCGTTTCGGTGTGCGTACTGAGACTCCTTTTTTTTCATGTTCTAGTGTAACCTTCCAAGTACTTTAGTGTGAGGATTTTCCTCCTTGTCAGTAGCTCAATCCTTCCAGCTCCAGGACTCTTCCAGTGTATTCCGTTAAATCCCCTGGAGGAAGGAACTCTTACAAACGAATAAGGTGTATCCCGAAGATAAATACACAGGTGTTTGTTTGTTCCCCTTTCACCTTCTTTTCACCTTACGAAAATTTTATTCAAAATTGTTATTTTGAAGGATCACTTTAAAAAAGGCGTCATTTAGATTTCTCTCATGTTTTCCAATAAGATTGCCACACCGCAGAATTCTGTTCTAATTTACCAAAGTGCATTATAATCCATGATAAACCTGTATGAAATATGTCGTTAAAAGTAGTGACATAACCTTGTCTAAAATACGATCTCTTCGCTACAAGTAAATGCCGACTATCTGTTACATACTTGAGCATCTTACAGTGAAAAATTTTCACACTCCTCTGCTGACACTTCATCCTTTCTGTATTTATTCTCTTTTACATTACTCTGTCCCCGTCCCTCTGCCAACCTCCTCACGTGACCCAGCACTTTCCACCTTGATAATGACTTTGTAACCGTTGAAACATGGGCGAGCTAATACCAGAATGCAATTGTGTAAATCACATGGTTCTTCATTGCAAACAGAGAGCCTTGGACATTAGGTTTCCTACCGTCGGCGACTAAACAGAGCCTTGCAAATTCACCTCAGTAATTCCAGGTTAGTTCGGGAGGGGGTGAAGGAGAATCTATTCTCGGCGTCCTTGGTGCCTCGTTGCTCCACATTGCACCTATCGTGACCCAAGGTAGTACGTGTTGTGGAGATTTTTATCATTTTGCACGTGTTTACATTCGCATCCACGCCTTAGACGATTAGTTCCCGGCCCTTGGCTGAATGACGAACCGGCGAAGAGGAGCGGAGCCTCCGCCATTAATTCTGACATCCCCGCATTTCTCCAAACTCCTCCCTTATCTCATGTCCTTCTCACCCCGGAAATCTCAAACATTCCCCCTGGACACGAGCTTTGGACCCCATTTCGGACCTTCTTTCAAATCATTTTTGTTAGTTCCTATATTTTTGGCACCGTTCTGGGGGTAAGGGGGAATAGTTACGATCGGCGATAGATGAGGAAGGGGGGGGGTTGAAATCGGAAGCAAGAACTGGATGGGGGAACAAGTGACCATAAGATTTGAAGGCCGGTTTGGGTCACGTATGATAGACAAGAAGAACAGTAGGGTATGGCGGTGGCCGATTTTCTCCCAAAGTGTCACAAGTACTTAGGGAGAGCTCTGAAAATAATACTACTGCCGTTCTACCCTGCCAGCTTCTGGCCGTGGGCATCTACGAATGTACGTCAGGCATAAAATGGCAGAATATCGTAATACGAGCAAAAGATGTTTCCAACAGTTGAATGAACCCAGTCTCGAGTAGTACTCGGGACTATTACTTGAAGAGTATAGCACTTTCCCTCTGTATTATTCCATCATGGGATATTGTTTTCTTAGTGATCAGTGAACGGATAGGGTGACAAAAGCGTAAGTGACAAACAATTTTATCCAAATATAAATATATTGTGAGTTGTCAATATTACTTCAGTTTGACGCTATAAGTCGAGTGCCAGTATTTGGTCCTTAAGCCAATAAAGTATGACCAAAGACTATAGTTCAATATCGATATTCCACTTAAAAGGTCTCTATTATCAGCGAAGGAAAAATATGTAAAGAACTTGAAATATGTGTCTCTAAAGTGGTACTTAACTTCTATTGTTCCACCTAGCAATACGCACCCCTCACGGTCGGTTATACGTCACGTGTCATCATGGTGTTTTAAAAGTTGTTTTTATTTGATGACCCGTTTCTTTTATACATAAGCGGGAAGTAATCTTACAATTCAGCAATGAATTGAGACTTGCTTTGGATGTATAGGTCTAGTTTTCCGTGCAGTCTTACAGCGTGGCGAGGATTTCATTCCAGGCCCTCTATTGATCTTGTGCCGCTTTCAGTTCGTCCGTAGCCATTTTGGACGAATCGGAGTGGCTTTCTTCATATTTTGTCTGGTTTGCGGTGGTGGTTCTAAAAAAATTCTCGCGGCTCGTGGTCGGACTGATTTCAAATTACACAGTTCTTAAACCTTTTGGTGCTCTTTAAACTATTTTATTTCATTTCGGATTTCGACTGTTATTGTTGAAGAACCCATGTTCCGCGCGACACGCCATTGACTCCATCCTTTCTTCCTCCGCCGGTTATTTTTTCGGGCTCCCGCGGCGATTGTAATAATGTCATCATCATCATCATCATACTAGTTCTCATAACCACTCCCGGCCTCGCCAGGTGATTCATCCATGAATTGAGAATATTATTCCGGAGAGTCATATTAGTACCATGGAAAATACCTGGTATCTTTGAAAGTGGGAAAATAAATTATGGTTGCACACAGTTTATGTGGAGAAACCAACTTAAGCTTTCCATTTAATTACGACCCATCACATTTCCGAGGGCCATAATAAATTATCTATTCAAAAACAATTTTCGGATATCCTTTCAGATGGCGTCCTCATAAACTCTCCTCTTATTTATTACCCCCAGACCTCCCTCATTGCAAACTCAATAAATCTTCATTTATTTATAGCACTCACTCTGAAAAGTATTACCCTTTTAACAGTGATCACATTTCGATATTAAATTGTTGATGAGTCCTTTTACATCCTTTCTTATCAGGTGTTCACGGGTTGACGTTCTCTTTGTACTCATCTCGTTTGATGTGAGATAGGGGAAAAGGCGATGTCATTTTATCTAAATGTGTCCATTTTAAGAACCTAGGCCAACTGAAATGCAAACAGTGCCCCGTGCTAAAACTTTTCTCTCTCTCTTTTTTTCCCTCCCGCGCAGGTGCGAAATTCGCCATGGCGACCCCGCAATAGGAACTACATTCCGGACCGGTAGCTGGAATACTTTTGGCAGTCTGCAGCTGGGGTTGCAGGTGTATCCAGGATGGAGGAAGCAGGTGTTGATAATCCCCTTGACGATTCCGACGAGTGGGAGAAGATCGGATATGAAAATGCACCCAGCGCTCGCAGGAGAGGCGATCGCCCGGGAGGAGACCTCGCCCCTGACCCTACTTCGATCGCGGAGCCCAGCGGGACAAAGGCGAGGGGGAAATTTGACGGGGAGGAAACACGCACCGCTGACTTCCCGGAGTTCCTCCGGATCCTCTTGGAGGGCGCACAAGTCCCCCTGGACACCGGAGTCCCCATTGACGCCGCTCCGGAATGGCTGGACCCGGAGAAGGTCAGCAGGGGGCGCCGGTTCGCGGTCGAGAACGTCTTCGGCCTCGTCTACGCCGAGATGCTCACCCTGGCCATCCTCTTCTCCCTGCGGGGCAGTCTGGAGCCACTGATATACACGGGAAAGTCAAGCACCCCGTTCACCTCGTACCAGCGGTACCTTAGGACCGTGCTCCGCGTCTGCAGCTGGTACCACGACGACCCCTGGGAGTCGGGGAGCAAGGCCCAGCGGCAGATGGCCGAGGTCCGGGCCCTCCACGTCTCCGTTGCCGAGAGGATGAACTCCTCCGCGCCGTCAGAGACCTCGCCCCGGGTCACCCTCCTGGGTGCTCCCGATCGGATGCTCCGGTGCCCCATGACCCAGGAGATCCGGAGGGATCTCGAGGACTCTGGGATAGTGCGGGCGCCGGAGGGTTGCCCCTTCGCAGCGCTCTCCTCCCTCCGCCGGAAGGGTCGCGGTCCCGGAGATGTGGTCTACGTCAACCAGATGGACTTATCCATCACCCAGTTCGGATTCATGGGGCTGGTGGTGTTGCACCCGCACAAGTTCGGCATGCACGGATGCTCGGAAGAGGACCTCGAGTCCTTCGTCCACCTGTGGAGGGCTCTGGGTAAACTCCTGGGGATCAAGGACCGGTACAACTTCTGCTCCGGCACCCTGGAGGAGACGAGGGAGAGGTGCTCCCAGCTGATCGAGAGGTGGTTCAAGCCGAACATGATGGAGGTGAACGAGGACTGGGAGCACATGTACCGGTGCCTCGTGGCGGGTATCCGGTACTACGTGCCTGGGAACACCTTCGCCGTCAGTCTGTCCTACCTGGGCGACGTCCTCGGCATCCCGATGCCTCGCCTCTCCGCGACGATGGGCTGGAGGGAGAAGCTCCTGTTCCTCGCGCACAAGTTCATATTTCGCTTCCTCATGCGGTTCGCCGTGATGCGGCGGTACTACAATAAGACGCTGGCCCTCGCGTTGAAGAAAGCTAGGTGCGCCTCCCCCGAGTATTTGCGGAAGCTCCAGGAGAACGATTATTCGTACTTCATGGCGGTGTTCAACGCCATGTTGGAGTAGAATGGGGCGATTCCTCCTTTACCTCCCAGCTCCTGCAGTCTCTAGAATTACATGACGTCCACGTTCAACAGGCTGACTGTATTTCTGCTAATATGAACACCGGAGTTTTGCCCACGAACGGTTCAAGCAATGGCATTGTTTCTGTTGATGCCGGGAAGCAGATTGACTGGAAGCATAGATGCGCGCGTATGGCAGATACTTTTGGAATGCTTTTCTCATGTTCCTTTGTTTATGGTGTTTGTTTGTAGATTTAGAGGCGCGTCAACAGTTAAAGTTATTAGCGCCAGGTTTATGGTGTTGGTGTCCTGGTGCGCAATCAGTTATTCTCTTCGGATTCGACAAAATGAATTCCTTATTTTAGGTCCTTAAGTTTTAAACTTCGAATTATAATTGTGATCATGGGTTGGTTAAATGAACCGGACAGCGGGTGATTGACCTTTCATAATATCTGAACGTAGAAATGAGATTATGGAGACTTTCGGTGTGCTCGAAAACGGTTTAACATAGCACAAGCTGTGAAATTGTTTCATGCGCAGGGAAGCCTTACCCTTTGGAGTGATCGAAATTCGGCTAGGAAATTATCTGTTGAGGTATCATGGTTTAGGTAGTAGATTTCTATATATATATATATATAGATTCATGTGATGACTTTACGCTCTCTGCGGTATCTTGTGTGCGCCATGTACCTGAAACTTGAGCAATCGTACAACCCATCTAGTCCATTTCTGTGAGGAAACCTAGTCAAAGGGTCGATCATTTTTGTATTCGATACTTATTGACAACTTGCGTCTGTAATTTGTCTTTATCTACTCATATTCTTATTTGCTCCTCATTTTTCAGCCAAAGATATTTACTTTACCGCAGGAGTGTTTATAGTTCTTCGATGCTATACAAGTATTAAATCATTCTTGTCCCATAAAGTGTGATCACATTTTCCCAGGGAATTTATTAGTGGAGTGCCTTAGTTTAGCGTGAGACTTGTTATACTGGGGCTGTGAATTGTTAGTTTCAATTAACATACCTTTATTTCAAGCTTGAGCGAAACTTTTCCCTTTAAAAAAATCAACTATTTTAATTTGAGTAACGAGCAGAGTTAATCGGTACATGAAAACTAGTCAGCTTTTATAGGAAATGGTTTCCGGCGTTACTTTGTGGACCTGCTCCATGAATACAGGAACAAAACACTTTGTAATTCCACAAAAATAATTTTATTACTACTAACTAGGTTTCATCGCAGAGCGACAACTTCAGGTGTGTGTGTGTGTATGGATTTGTAAGTGGACGTGGATTTACAAAGTGTTTAGTTTCTGTAACTAGTCTGCTTTTTGCCCTCAAGTTAGGAATGTAATTAATGATCTCTCAAAATGGCCTGCTTGGCGTTCGACGGAAGATTGAGGAGTACAACGGTGTATTAACCTTAAGACTATTCGAAATTATAAATAATGAGTGCAATTGTTGTAGCTAACCAGTTTACTATCTTTGTTTTGTACTCTGGAAGACTAATGTTACTTCATTGTTTCCCAAGTGAGATAAATAATCTGCACCTGATATTTTGTCAATGGCAACAATTACTCACTGACTTATATGTGAAGTCTTCTCGGATTCTCCTCCGGGTCAAGGGCTCCATTGCGGCCGACGTTTCAACTCTCGACTCAAGGGTCATCATCAGGGCTGATGTGTGCCAATAATGCTTCTACGCCGTCGTATAAACAATTTTCCGGGGGTCAGGTGACACCTGATTGTTGCGTGTGGGAGCTTGTGTTGGAGGTTCCTTCTGATTGGCCGCTGCGCTGCTTAGCCTTTCTCCCGTCTTGGATGTTCCTTTATTTTACTCACTGACTGTACTCTGATATGTTTCATAAACGTTGTTCTTGCCCCAGCTTTGCCATTATTTTTTTCATTCTTGTGGTCACATTTTGAATCCGGAGGCGAAAAAAGAAATAATTTGACTCTCCCATTCAAATTGATCGCTCCTGACAAGCTCGGTTCTGAGATCCCCCGAAGTACAAAAAATGATTCCTTCGAGCCACAACAACACCTTCTACATCATTTGGATGGTTTTATGTGAAATTAGTCTTTGAAAAGCGATTAAAAAGGAGTTAATTAATATATTCACAACAGGCATTGGTTATCCCTTATCCTCCTGAAGCATATACAGGTTTTCCTTTTCAACTGCGGTTTTGTCTGCCGCAGCCCTTGATTATCCACGGCCAACTTTTTGAATATCTTCTTTCTCGACCGCGGATACTAATTTCCCTTGCGGTTCCGCGGTTTTCACCAACCACTTAAGATTGTGTCAATAGAGTCAATGTTTTAAATTATTCAATCGTTATTAGGCATGCGCCCATAGAAAACGCACGCGATGTGACGCGCAAAATGTTCATGTTGTGAATCAACCGTGATCCTTGTGTGCCATTTATTCTTAAAAACATTTTAGGGCGTGACAAATGGAGCGCATTCAGTTACAAAATATCAACACAGATGGAAGCGAACCTGAGTTTTGCTTTTTCAACAAGGGTGTGGGCTATTTTACGAACTGGCGAAGAGAGGGAGGGAATATTTCTATCTTTATTAAATTAAGGGTTTATGGGTGCGTCGACAGAAAAAGATCATTTTTAAATATTTCCATCTTCATACAAATGCAAATTATTCCAGTTTAAATAAAGTTGCTTAACTTTTCACTAACGTTTGGTGGAAATGAAACTTGACCCCCTATTTTTCAATATGCTTCGGTTTTGTTACACGCGGGGTTTTTCACGAACTTGACTCCCGTGGTTGACGAGGGATTCCTGTAATCTTTTTCTCACTCCTTGTACCAAGAGTATTACAGGTACTTAGTTTAGATCTCTAGTTTTGCTCTCCCTACATCTCTAGTGGGTCCTATTCCACTGGGATCACCACTTGGCATCTCCTGGGCGGGCATCCTCAAGGATCGAACCGCTCGAGTTTGCTCTGAGTACATGTTAGAAGTATCATTTTTCTATCATTTACACAATGAAGTATGAACGGCTAAATTGTATTTTTGTTACAAAAGATAACTTAAATACAGAGCATTTTTGTGTAAATTGTTGACAAGAAATATAGTTTAATGAGGCGCCACTCAAATTTTAACGACTTAATTCCATTTTCAATATCGTTTCCATGTCGATTCTTGTGAATTAGTTCATTAATATTTAAATATATATATCATATATAAATATATACATACATATATATAATATTTACATAACATTTAGATATTTAATGAGATTTGTGAATTAATGGTCTCCATGCTTTGACTTAGTGATTTATGGCAATCTTATGCTTGAGGAGTTGAAGTGTTTCATCCATTTTTTAGGTTTATTACTACTGAAACGTTGCATTTACATGGTTTTTTTTTCATTTTGGCATCGACTTAAGAAACATTTTTCAAAGAGGGGTTAGAGAAAACTTTAAAAATAGAATATATCACAAAATTTCAATAGGTTGATTTCGCATTCAAAATTTATGTCAATCTAATCCTTAGTATTTTAATGAAGTAGGGTAAGTAAAAACACTTGTGATTCCACTCGATATTTATTTAAACACGACCTAGGTTTCGACACGTTGTGTCATCATCAGGTGTCGAAACCTAGGTCGTGTTTAAATAAATATCGAGTGGAATCACAAGTGTTTTTACTTACCCTACTTCATTTTGAGACTGTTTAAAATTCACTGTTGCTCTTCATTTGTTAGACTTCAGCTAGAGTATCCATCTTGTTTCGTTTGGAAGCCCTCGTGTGGCGAGATTAATTTTGGGATCGGATCGAGTGCAGCATAGATCAGCTAGATTTGCAGAGGGTAACGATCCCCCTGCCACGCTCCCCCGGGGGCAGTTTGCAGGGTTTGTTTGTTGATTAAAGACGTCACCAGACTCCATTAATTGCTGCGCATTGCCCTACTTTTTGGTCGTGCCCAAGTGCGACGTTTGAGAGCAGACCTTCTTCGAGATGATTCGAAGAGAAGGCGAAGTGCATTGGAGGGCGGGGTGGGGATTGAGGATACACTGAGACTGAGGACTGAGGGCGACGGCGAATTTCGTGCCCTGCAATGGAAAAGCGCGTCGGCCATGTTGCAAGCAAGTTGTTTATGCGTGGTAAATTTGGCATTGTAATCAGTTAAAATGTTTATGGCCTTCAACTTATGATATATACATATACACTTCAGGAAAACTCAGACTAGCAGCAAACACGAACGAACGAAATGAGTTCTCCCAGACCGACGAAGGGGCATGCAAGACCCGAAATATTTCTTATTATGTGAGTGTCTTTTATGAGTATGTGTGTGTATATATATATACAATATTCAAATGATTATAAATTAGGGAAGGGATAGGAACATATAAAAGCAGGACGAACACAATATGTGGTAGAAAATATTCATGGAAACCAACAAATTCATATGAGAAAAAAGTGACATCGTAATGGCGACAGCAGACTATATTAGGCCTTCAAATTCATATGTGAGGAAGGAGTCCTCGGTGGTGTAATGGTTAGCACGACTGACCGCCAATTGTGAAGTCCGAGTTCAAGTCCCGGCTGAGGACAAAACTTTTTTCTCATGAATTTTTCGGTTTCCATCAATATTTTCTATTACATATTGTGTTCATCCTATCCCCTTTTCCTAATTCACTATAATTTGAATGCTGTATTTTCGCCAGATGGCGGTTACTTCTGCATGAATGAGTATATATATATATATATACTCTATATACACATATATATAGATATATATATATATATATATCCTATATATACACACATATATGCGACGAATCGGCACGCAAGCCCCGAAATATTTCTTATTGCGTGAGTCTTTTAAGTGTTTCGGTGTTTAAGTGTGTATGTGTATAAGTGTTTGCGTGTTTTCGTGTTTGCTGCTCGTCTGAGTTTTCCCGGAGTATGTATATATGTACGATACTTCACTATCATTCTGTGATCATATGATGAAATTCAGTGTAAAAAATTTGCATTACTGCAACAAACGTTAGCGTAATGATCTATGTAAATTATTATAAAATGCTTACCGCTTACAGCATCAAGTTTATCAGTAAAACTCTTCCCAACTGTGTGCTTTCATTTCATGCCTTTTATGTACATTTTCTCACATTAAGTGCTGTGCTCATTACCAAATATAATTAAGCAACCCAAAAGAAAAGATGTCCAACCTAGCATCGGACATCAGAAAGGGAAGACTCAAATTTTACGTACATGTCAATAGACTCGTATAGTCAAGACTTATTAACAAAGCCACTACGTTTGTGAAAGGTGTCAAATCAACGATGTCATGGATGGCACAAGTCGAAATTGATCTACAAAAAAAACCATGCAGAAATTATAAACAGAATTACAACTTCAGAAATAAGACACACGAATGACGGAACGTGATGCCAGAAAACTAAATCCCATAGAAACCAGGGACAAAGTGTTGACGGGAGAACAGAAAGAGAGCCCACGGAGAGGGAGAATGAGAAAGGTGTGGAAGATAAGAAGGAAGTCATATGTTTTGCGTTATCCAACAGGGTGTATACTAATATTAATAACATTAACTGGGCAACCCGACGAAGCCGAACCGCTAAAAAATTTGATCGCGCTCAACTGTTTACCTTGAATGCTATGACGGCGTTTGTAGTCGTTTTCATGCATGTTTGTAGAGAGGAGTCTAACATTGTCCCGCATGATGTGGATGATGTTCTGCTATTTTACTTTGTTTTGCGTGCAGGTGGCTTCATTCTGAGTGTATTACATGCGTCTCCTAACATTTTGCATTTGGGAGTGCACGTGAATGAATATTTGGTGGTGGCTCTCACTCCCTGCCGCACACCCTTGCGGCGGCTTCCAGGGTAATATAGGTAGAAGAGGTACATCTACATCTACATAATACCCTGCAAGCCACCACAAGGGCGTGTGGCAGGGAGTGAGAGCCACCACCATGCATTCACATGCACATGATGCAAGTCATGCATTACGCACACAAAAAAAAGAAACTATCATGCAAAAAACTAATACGAG
>WURS02033992.1:0-11505 GCA_011762765.2 Rhinocypha anisoptera
ACCTGCTCTAATGTTCTCAGTTGAAGGGGCGTGGCGGAGGGCGGTAGAGAGGCAAGAATGCCAACTCTATAACATTTTTCGAAGTTCTGTTGGTGTGTAGAGGCGTGGAAGGCGACGGGGAGTGAGGCGGAGAGAGAGCAAGGGTTATTGCAGGTAGATCGGTGGCCATTCATTCGTTTGTGGCCGAAGTAAATAGTTAGTAGTAAATATATATACATATAGTATTCAGGAAAACTCAGACGAGCAACAAACACGAATACGCGCACACACTTATACACATTCACTCACAGAAACAGGTAAAAGGAAAGACAATATAACCAGAAATAGTCAACCCTAAAGGCGGTCTTCGCGAGTGCTAATCTCATCGGCGCGCAGTTAGCACGATGTTCGCGAGATTTAATGATAATTTTTAAGATAGCTTCCATGGGCACTTCACTAAAATATAAATTCAGAATTGTGATTATTGAATGCTAAAGCCTTTATGCACATCAAAATTCCTTTCTTTTTCCTGGCGTATATTCAGGACGACAAGACATCCCTGACGATTAAACATGACCTGGTTTTCGACAGCAAAATTTTCAGTATCTCTGGACGACTTCGTGAGTATTTATGAATAAATGTTATCACACATTGGATGTCCAACCTTTATGGACAGTGCATAACATCTTTTATTCACCGTCCATCCTACATTCTCAGTCTACATCCCGTCATCCGTCTTTCCCCTCGAAAACAACCCAAAAACCTATTTTCCCTCCCATCATCCCAACCCAATTAAAAATACAAATGTTTCAAACCGTATTCGGCTGATGTTACTCATATCTTTCAAAGCGAGTGAAGAGTTTATTGTGTTTGATTAATTAATTCATCGTTAGGATTGCTCTTATTTTCAATATCCTTTCCCTCCTCTCTCTCCTGACTTTTGCAGAGTCCCGCCACTGTCCGGTCGACATGTTCAGGTGCAACAACGGGCAATGCATCTTGGAATCCTGGGTGTGCAATTTCGTGAATAATTGTGCAAACGGAGAGGATGAGGACAAGTCCATGTGCCGTGAGTAAATATTGGCGGTGTCGTTGCATTAAAGTCGCCTGTAAATGACGATTTCAAATTATATGACTGGTTATCTATCAAGTGGCTAAAAAGCGAAGGGCAGTGCTTTCGAGACAGTGGAACGATTATTACTACGGTTTTAAGGGTGTGCAGGACTGGGGTAAAGTTTTTGTTCAATGGTTGTGACAAAACTAGTCAACCTAAAAACGTGAAACTTGGAATCCATAAAAATGAACGAAATTTGAAGAGGTTATGGTCGTCCGTTTTTAAAAATGTTCATAACTTTTATTTTTCATTTATTATTTTGTATAAATACCATATATAAATTATAAATCGAGGCCTGACACCTTGTCAGAAATTACTTCAAGTATCTTAAAAAAATTATGCACCTAAAAAAATTAACAGTTTATGCGGAGGCAGGGAAGTTAACATTCAATGAAATAGCATTTTGAATGTGCTGCTCCCCATCGGCAAGAGGAGTTACTACGCTCTAGCCGAAATAGTGCCTCTCCAGGCCACGCCTCCTCATACAGGGTAAGCCCCAGACCCTTACCCCCGGGCTGGTCCCAGTATAACGGTACCCCTTCGCAGTTGGCCGGCGACATCCTGAAAGGGACAAATATTCCCCCTTGAGAGAGAACGGATCAATACTTGACACATTTCACTTCTATTTGTCTTTTCAACACCAAAATATTCGACAAACCATATCTCAGACCCAAGGTCCGTAAATATAAGGTTGGCTCACCCATACCTCGGGCTCCTATTGGTTTGGCGTCACTGAGTCAAGCCCCGTGCACTTTGAACTTCGGAGATCCGTCGATGATTAAACCATTGCTGCTTGCATGTCATCATCAATTATTTACGTAACTGGTGTTTTATTATATTAAAATTTTATTCTTAATTGGACAATTCCTTGCACGACATTTGAAAAAGTCAGTCAGTCCTTTTGTTTTTTTCCCCACTCAAGTTTTGAGGTTAAAGAGTGAGGTTTGGTGCGTCGAGTGTGGATTTTCTGTCTTCATGATTTGGTAGTAGTGTTGGATTTTTTTGCAGTTGATGGTGCGGGGAAAAATGTAAAAAACGTGGTTTTTTTACAGTGGGAGACAACAATTATCCTGCAGGGTATACCACCTCTCTTTTTGTTTCGGTTTGTGATGCGACCCTTTTCACGGAGGATTAGCATGTAACTCTCCCCAGTCTACTACAGTAGGCATTGCTCAGAGAAATGAAAAAATATTAATTTTTTACTCCAAATTGTTTACTCACACGTTTCACAAACTATTCTAAAATTTGTTTCCATTTTTGGGAAACCTATACGCTCACTTACACACACATTTCTCACTACTCCCACTTGAGTAGTGCGAAATAAAGTAAAAAAACACAGAGTTCACCTGAAGATGAGCACCAGACAGTGACTGCCTGCAAAGCAGGCAGCAGTTCTGCTAGTTTTACCTTAATTGTTCGGATCCCTCTCATTTTCAATTTCCTCTTCCCTTCTATCTATATCTTTCAGAGTCCCGCACATGTTCGGTGAACGAGGTCAGATGCAACACTGGCCGATGCATCTCGGACCCCTGGATATGCGACAACATCAAGAACTGCCACGACGGAGAAGACGAGAACTGGGATATGTGCCGTGGGTATTATTGGAGGGTTATACGTAATCATAGTTATAATTAGGTAGATCGAGCCTCCTGGCTGCGCAGTAGAGAGAAAGTTGTTCCATCGTTGAAGCCATGTTAGTTTTCCGCCCTGGCAAGTGATTCGTTTAAATATAAAGTAACACGTATGGCATATGCATTCTTGTCCTCGATCTGTATTCTTCTCTTCATTTGTTTCCTTATCTCTTTCTGTATTTCTTCTTCCGCATGTTTATTCCGTTCCCCTTCCAGTTCATTCCTCCTCCTCTTCGCCAAAAATCGTATCAAATCTATTGTAGGAGATACTCTCTGATCATTTCCTTCTACCGACGACCTATCACCTTCTTGGCTTACGTTGGACGGGGAGATTTTTAGCCTTTCCATTTCCAAATGGTTCTTTCTCTGCCGCTCCGCATCCTCTAGTTCCAATTCCAATCTTTTCCCTTCTACGTACCTCGCGCTCAATCTTCAATCTTTTTCTGGTAAGAACTTCAGCATCTCCTTAAAGAATTCCTCATCATAGTTCTCACTCTCAAATATCGCTTGCTTATATTCCACAACTCTAGAATTTTACCCCAAGTTAGTTCCTAGCTCGTATGCGACTTTTCTCCATATAACTTTATTGAATTTAGCCAAATACGCCATTATGAGTAATTATTATCTTCCCCCTAAATTGCGCTCTACTATATGGAAGTCAGGGACAGCACCCGAATGCGCACACCACTCGACAAAAGGCACCCGATTCTGCAGCAACAACACGCCACACCAACTCAATCAGCAAGAACTCCTCTTCAGCCGACGGCGGATGAACCCCAGATGTCACCCCTCGGAGCTCCTGCAAACGAATTCCGCGACGTTGCAACTTCCCACAGCAACTTCTCAAGCAAATACTGCTTCGTGACACCCTCAGTGAGGCAACCGCAGATCCAGATAATCTGTTCTCGAAAAGACGTTACTCTCCGAATCCAAACTCACGCTGTCAATTTTCCACAATTTGCGGCAACTGCGTTTTACTTCCGAAATTTCGTTTCACACCCGATATCCCATACTCGTCGCCAAAAATCGTGGGTTCCCGTTCACGTCTGTAACGTCAGAATTATTTGAAACCATTCTCCTCCTCGGGAGTAAACCAAAAAAACGACGCACACTTCCAAATTTACGTCTTTATTCTCTCGTTCCTCCCTTCACAATACCTACAATTCGCACTCAACTGTCCCCGCTATTACTCCACAACAATCTCCGCTCTTCCCCTTACACAAAAACCAAACTAAAACTTTCCAAATATATATATATATATAGTGACAGAACTGACAGACGCTCGCCCTTTGTTTTATTATTAACTTAATTAACCGAAACGGACCAGGCGTCGAGCGATCAAAGGGAGCAAGGCCGGGGCCTCTCCGCGTTCTGTTTTTTGTCCGACTAGTTCGGTCGTGAATTCTTTTACCGCGGCTCGCTCACTTCGTACAACGAAAGGTAGGGTCACGGGCTGTCGAATTCATTCCACTGCTTTTAGTTTCAATTTAACACCGATTTATTACACTTTTCAAAAAACACCAACTTAAAACTAATGAGGGATGGGGGTGATTAGTTGCGTGACACAGATGAACACAGGTTATGTTATACACTAGAAATAAAACTAATTCTAACAAAATCAACACAGTAAATCAACCCTGGTGAACAAGCACACAAATTAATTTAAACCCTGATGAAAAATATGATTTGTACAATGCAACGAAATTGAATGATCTTACAAAGAAATTTGAACCGTGATGAAATATGATTTATACAACGCAACGAGAGTGATTGATTTGACAAGTTCCTCGTCTTTTTTAGAAATTAGAAATTCTTTTTCATAAGGGCAAGACAAGCAAGCATTTAACCATTTTAGGTTGATTAGGATGATTCTTGAAATTCGGTCCGTCGTATTAATGCGCTAACACACGCGTATTTTACGAGATCACGGGGGAATTTTTGGGGCTTTTGAGGATTTCTGTGGAGACAAGGGGACAAGGGCTTGTTGGCTAAACTTAAGCATGGCTGGAAGGGATGACACTGGATCGTGCCACTTTTTGACTGCCTCGATGCCGGAGGTTTTTTCTGATCCTCTCGCCGGATCGGGTGAACCAGGTCGTGTCCTCTTTTCCGCCAGTAAGTTGCCTTTTACTCTTCCGTACTCCCACCTCGGAGACCTCGCTCGGGTTCCGAACCTCTGCCTCGCCGCGTGATAGGATTCACGCCTCGGCTTCTAATTGTCGAGTTACGTGTGCGTACCGCGTAAATTAGCACGGTGCGCGATGGCCTTCTTACCAACGATCCGACGACTACCTCGAATATCAGTATCACCGCGAACGGGACTGCCTAGTTCGTACTGCTTGCGCTCTCGCTTGGTGAACACCGGCAGAATGCCGATGACTGGTGAACAATGACCAGTGAAGAATGACTGCCGGAGAATGCTCACTGGCCTTGCACGACGGGGAGGTTATATACACTTCACAGGGAGCAAGTTGAACATCGAAAAGTGAACTCGATTTTATCGCCGCGGTGCAGTGGATATAAGACCTACAGCCCGTGACCCGCGCTTTCAAACTAACGAGCCGACGGTACACGCGCGTAATGAATTATTATTCGATATTCAATTACAATATATATATATATATATATATAGTTCAGGAAAACTCAAACGATCAGCAAACACGAACACACGCACAAATAGCAGAGCGACCCGAGTCGAAAACGAACGCAATCCATTTCGTTCCGACGTCCGATTAAAAAATACTGACGGAACAGGTGACTTTTTACTCGAATAACCTGACTTCGTCGTCTCTATTTTAAAACAAACCTATGCATTTCTATGAAACCGCGATAGAATGGAGGATTTTAAATTTAAATCGAATTCAGAGTCGAGCGATGAAAAGTGATTCAAAAGAGTTTTCCGCTACGGTGCTTGGGCACGGCACAATGGCTTTCTGCAAGAACACGTGGGTGCCCTGCCAATGTTAAATATTACAATGAATCTCAAGTAAAAAATAATAATAACGGTAGAAAAAGAAGATGCAACCGTCAAGATGCTGCCATTTCAGCTGTGCCCTCGGCGTTTGATGACGGATTTATTCTTTAAAGACATTCATGAACTCGATGGTTTCAGGCGTCACTTGTGGAATATCTCCATCATAAAACGAAGTGAAAGAACTTTGTATTCCGCATATAAACATTTAAAATATAAATACATGAAAACATAAACACATTTTTATGTGGAATACAAAGTTCTTTCATTTCATGTCATCCGTGAAGTTTAGATGTCCATTAATGAAAAAATAGGAATGTATTTTTTTACAAGAGAAGTAAAAAGTAACCAGTTTTTTTACGAACTAAAAGGAAATATAATTTTTTGGCACAACTGACTAACCTGTTTTACATTCACAAGCTGTTCCATCATAATTCTACATTCTGTACATTACGCAGCTTCATGGATTTGATTATGAAGACAATATTACTGTCACCGTAATTTCCATTGAATTTTTAATTTTTTACTTTTTTGGGATTGAATGGCACTACGGACTTAATCTAATGTTGAAGAGATGCAAAAAAACACTTTGTACGTCCACAAATTGTATTAAAGCGCCCGATTCCGTCGAACGACCATTTGCTGATGATGTCGACTGCTCGACGAATCCGGTCGTTTTAATGAAATTTTTGGACGCACAAAGTTTGGTTGCATTCCTTCACCATGAAGATCCATAGAGCTGAGCCTGATACCATTGAATTCTTAATCTCATGTCCTCCCTATCGGCTATTTTAATAGATTGACCGTGCAATAAATTAACAACTTCATGCATTTCATTAACGACTGCATGTATATGTTTCGAATTTAATCTTCACTTTAATGCACTTGTCTAAGCTCCCATAGGTTCCCTGTACTTGAATCCCAATGCGAATAATGTTTTTCGAGTAGTGGGTGGCAGTTATCGCTCGAGGAGAGAGGCGTGGGAGAGTCGCCATTGAATACATCTCCCCCAACGTATGCACGTGACAAAATGCAACGGTAGGAGACACGCCTTGTCGCTGAGGGATACATACTTTATTTTCCTACGACCCAATCCGACAGGACAGTCGTCCATGAATGTTAAACGCACTGCGTTCAACGTGTCCTTTCTTAACAAAGCCGACTCGGACGATTGATTCCACGCAGTGCACGTCCCTTTATGAAAATTCGCAGACGTAAATTCTCGAAGGTGGCATTATGCCTTGGCTAACAGCGAAGGAGTCCTTTTATTGTCAAACTCTAATAAGCGCAAGTTAGAGTACTCATGCCTGTCCATCCAAAAAATAACTGTCTTAAAGTCTTAGGTCCTTTCAAGAGGGCCTGAGGCCTAGGGCCATTTCTCATAAAGCGGTAAGGGTTAAGAATCGTCAAACTTTTCAGTGAACCTACTGGATTGCGTCAAGTCGAGTGCATTGGAATGTTTTCCACCTCTTTCTAAGAGGATAACTCTGAGTTTCCTCAATAAAACTACATGAAAAATTCGATTTTTTAAATGTTTCTATGTTATTCTACATTTTTAATGTTTTCTAGAGCAGTGTTCCTCTAATATTTTTGCTCAATTCCCCTACACCTACAATCACTACATGCTTGTAAAACTGTAAATATTTTATTTCGTCTTCATTGGTACACATATACATACACGTCCTATACATACACCTACATTATATTCATTTATACTTTACAGATTATTTACTGGCAAGAGAAAATGATAAATAATAAAATATGTAGTAGAATGGCGGTCTATGTTTTCCCTTCTCCTTAAATACCATAATAATTCTCCCCAGGAGAAACTCCCCACACTGGCTGAGAAACCCTGATCTAGAGGAAGTGAACTTCTAAACGTCGAGGTAATGAAAATCTTTTGAGTCGTATGGCATGGGCAGCAAATTCAAAACCGACAGGTCAAAATGGGCTACCATGTATCAATGTCTCCGAGGAGGTAAAACATGCAATTTTTTTTTTAATGCGAACCTATTTGTGAATCGTTCCACGTCATTTCGAAACTGAAGTTCACCATTAACTGGAACTAATGGAGAGTGGAAGCTGCTCCCAACAAGCTAGACATGACGAGCTAATGTCCAAGTCCTTTTAAAGGACATCAATAGACACTTTTAATACATTACGAGCATTTCACGGACAGTTTTAACAATACCTGTGAATGATGTGAATATTTTCTATGCGCGTAATTCCCCTATTGGGCTTTTTTGACTTATCAAGAAGTATGCCTCAGTAGAATGAAACTACGGCACCATATTTGCAATACTAAAATTTGGAGAATAAAGGACTTGGCGCTTTCCTGGCGTAATCAAATGTAATAATTAGCTTCAAGAAGTCATGCTTCACTTCGTGGAAGTTGTGTGTAGCCATTTTAAATAATGAAAGAGGGTCGCATTTTCCCACAGAATATTTATTACGTACAACGCGTTTCACCATACTACGGCATCGTAGGTACATTCCGAGGGTGTACTGTTTTGACAACTTAAATAGGCAAACCATGATGGGTGGGGTAGTTTGGGGTTCAGAATGTAATTAGTGGAATTTAAAAAAAACAAAAACACCCAAAAAAAGGTTTTTTTTTAAACTCCACCAATTCCTTCTCGAACCTCAACTTACCCCACCCATCATGGTTTGTCTATATACTCGTATGTTGAAAAGTCACCACACCCTCAGAATGTACCTGACGCTGCCGTAGTACGGTGGAACGCGTTGTACGCAATAAATATTCTGTGGAAAAGTACGATCCTTTTCTATTATTTAACATGGCCAAATGTAAAAAAGTATTTTTTTAAAATCGTAGTTAACTTCAACTTGGATCGCTGGAAAAAAATCTCGTTTTAAGGTCAGATAAATTAGAAAGCAAGACGTAATGATCACATTCGCGGACAGGGAAACTAGGATAAGTAGCGTAATTCCGGGATACCTAACTTATACTGGTCTAAACTTAGCTAAAATTAGGAAGAGAGTCACTTTAGTTCATAGTCATGTACTCTTGGATAAGTGTAATGCGTTCCAATAATTGTTAACGTTGTCAGTGTCGTCTAATCTCGTGTTTGATGAAGGTGGTTAAGCAGCCACCGAAAATAAAAAAAACTAGCGAGTTTTTTCATATTTTTGTGCTAATGCTTTTTTTGTGTTGTTGTGACAAACATCCTCTCACGTGTGTGAACCGACTACGTTATATGTGTATATATATTTATACACATAGAAAATTGTTAGTGATTGCTCCCTCTAGAATATGAAATTATCAGCAAAATAATTCTGCACGAAAATTATTGTTTACGTATTAAATATCATGCTTGAGTGAAAATCACCAGTATTTCTATCATTATTCGCGTGTGATTTTAATATTTATGAAAAAATTAATGTTTTTGCTTGAAAGTTTTAGCTTAGTAATATTTATGTATACTTACAGGTAGGAATGCCTGTCTGATGTGAATTTAATTCTTCCCACACCCCCTGGCGGCAGCAGTTTGCTGGTATATCATGCAATTGGATATAGACGTCCGACAAATTGCCCCTGAACTACGATTTTCTTTAATCTGCCCTTTTCCTCCAATCTTTTTTGATCTTGAACCTCATTAATTCATTAAATCCCCCCCCCTCCGTTCTTAGCATGAATCTTTCAAATAAGAGTTCGACCAAATTCTTTCTCCCCTTATCTTCCACTCCTAAGGCACAAGTCTGACGTCCGCATGGAAACCATGGAGCACGGATATGTTTTAGGAAAATAGCATAAATGCTGTGGATAAAGCCGGAAATAAAAATATAAGGGACTCAAAATATAATTAAATAGAAATAACTTGGTTAATATATATTTCAAGGTTTTATCGGCGAATGATGAAGCCCAACTTTCAGGTGCTAACTCAAGTCCCCGGTAAAACACTTGATGGACCGAAAGTCAAAAGGAAAGCAACCCAGATCGCTTTCTTTTTGGAAAGCCCTTTCAGTGAAAGTAATTTGGCACCTGATAACGCGAGAACAAGGTCATTACGAAGGAAGTAATCTATGGATATAATAACTAGGATCATGAAACATCGGTCTGAACTTTGAAAAGCTTTTCGGATTTAAATCGTTCAAAAAGAATTTAAAACAAAAGTGGATAGCGTGAGAGATGAGCACAAAATTTCAAGTTTCGCATTTGGTCGAAAGTTTCATGCCAATTCAAATCGGACCTCTAATTTAATATTGATTTAACGAGCTCTGTGTCGGCAACAATTGCCTGCCCGCCTTGCTTAAGTGCCTCCCACTTTATTGATTACCCATCTTCCGGTACTCTATCAACTTGACTATTCAAAGTGCAATCCTCCGTACTCTCTCGATAGCTCATAGATATTATTTTCATTAGAACTACCCAAAATTCACAACATCTGTCATAGTCGCGTTCCTTAATGATAGGCCACCAATGACTTAATTCACTTAATGAAAAGGATTTGCATTTCATCATCTCTTCGGCACCACTTTCCCGTACGTCCACTTTTCCTCGACGTACATTATCAGGCATCCTTTTTTCCTTTCTTTCTTTCTTCTTCCATCATTTATAATTTCTTATTTATTTATATTATTTCATTTCATTAATGATTTATACCCTTCTATAATTTCCGTTTTTTTAGAAATTTTCCATTTCATGATCTCTGAAAAACCCAATTTTACAATATTTCCTCCTACGGATACGCACGTTAGTGATCGATTGTCTATATTTCACCACTCTCCATAAAATTTTATCAGCTCAGCATTCCATTTTGAAAAATACGTAGTCTTGTTTATTAACATTTCGATTTTCCTTTTATTGAGAGATAAACATACATTAATGTATATTTGCTCAAGATTGTTTTGCGCTTTTTCGCATGAAGCAAGCGTAGCCGTGATGAGAATTTTGAAATTTCCTTCATCAATTCACTCGAATCTGAGGGACGAGGAGTCCATGGCTCTCATGAGATTAATTTTTCTCTTAATTTCAAATAGATTTTGTAAACAAATTACTGCTATTATTTTTCAAAGATTTGCTAGCACGATAGATGACTCTACAATGTTTGAAAATATATCATTTCCAAGTGATTGGAATTTCATGTAATCAATATGATAAGAAATTTGGCACATAAAATGTTAAAAATATTAATAATTACAATTTTTGAAAAGCATTCTCAGACCTTATTTTTATTATTATGAGACTATTAAAAGCATGTCATGCCACAGTCACTATATATTTAAAACTTAATCCTGGTTGCCTCCGCTATTCACATAACTTAGTATTGAAATGCAGTTTATGAACATCGACAAATACTCATTTATCACACTTTCAAATGGAAAGACAATACTTGTATGAGCCTTATTATTCGATACTCGGATTACTAACATATCTAGAAATTTTGAATGTTTGCTTTTCAAGGAAGAGAAAATTACTGAAATAGTCAAACGTATACCTCTTTATTTTAGATTTTTTTTAAGATGAGTCAATTTGAAATTTGTCGGTGGGAATAATGATGGTGGAAATGGTAGTATGTCATTTTTATAAGCTGCTAAATATTAAGAAGTGTACTTAATTCATAGCAAGATGACATTACATAATCAAAATTTACCACAATTCCCCAATTCTGTGTCTCATTTAGGACATCGTAAATTTCGAACATCATCTAATGATTGTTACTACATACATTCCTATTCCATACCTATTATATATATATATATACACACACATATATATATATATAATCTGGGATAGGAATTTGGAAAGAGGATAGGAAAACATATAAAGACGAACACAAGGGAATAGT
>WURS02034012.1:0-11504 GCA_011762765.2 Rhinocypha anisoptera
GGGAGGGGGGGACAGGGGGGAGGGTGTTTTTCATTTCCGTAATGGATAACTTCCACCATATCAAGCCAGCTAATATTACTGCTGTTAGAATTAAATTAAATAAGCTGCGTGACAATGAACATTTGGAGGAAGATCAGTACACCCGAAAACTTTTTAAGCGGTTATGAAACAAATTTTAGTAATTCGGTGTATATGAAATAATAAGATTTTAGAACAATTAAAGATCTTTCGTGTAGAAACATGCTCGGAAAATTTGAGAAATGGCAAATAAAAAGTAAGGATTCATAAGAAGAGTACTACGGAAATGTAATGGCACTGTAAAGTGGTCGCTGTTACTTTTCATTAGTTAGGCTTTATCTGGAATAATCCTTGTATGGAACCCTCATGAGACAGGATTGCCATTGGAGTTAGATCGAGTTCAGCGTTGAGCAGTCAGATATTTGAAAGGATGTTACGCCAATATAACAAGCAGCGTAACAAGATTACTGGGGAAATAAGGTTAGGAACCAATTTTTGAGCGTAAGCTGAAGTACAGGAGAAATTTAATATGCAGATTTCAGGAATATTAATTGAGAAAGGAAGTTAAAAATATATATTACCAGCCCCAACATTCTATAGTTTATCAGAGTACAAAAAATCAAGGTGATAGATTTTCGGACAAGTAATTATAAAATGATACATTTTTCTCCTACAATCACAAATAAAAAAACAAATATATTAACTAGCACGGAGATAACCATTGGGCTAGCTAGTGTATACATTTTATATTAATCTTGCTTGTGTTCTTTTCTTTTTTAAATGACATTTAAATGACTTTGTTACCACATAATATGTATTTATTGCCATGGATTTTTTGCATTTTGCTAGTTACTTTCGATGTGAATGAAATCTGCATATGGAAATGCATGCCTGGTGATGACCCACCCCCTGCCACACTCCATTTCGGCGGTTAAAAGTAAGGTTTAGTCGTGGTGGAGGAGGAATTTCTCATGAAGTAATTCTATTTAACGCTAGCTTCTTCATTATTTTCACCAGTATGTTCTCTGGTTCCACAGATTTTTTTAAAATTCCTTAATAATTTTATTCATCCAAGTGTAAGTTCTATTAGCGATTATAGAAGACTTACAGCAAATGGTAGTTCATGATTGCTATTATTTCATTCATAAATATTTTGTGAAACCATATTCAGAACATTAGATTTTCTCTCGCTTATATTAGGACTAATCATATTTGAACCCCAGATGGAGCTGACAGTTTATTTCTTCCCCTCTATTTCCCTATCCTTTGAACAGATGTCTCGAGAGCATTCTCAAAACATTTTGCGTTTTATCTTAGATGCTTTAGACAATGATGTTTTAATAATTTATATTTCTCCTTGATGCATTTAAAATACAGGGATATGGATTCATCAGCCTTGCGACTCACCCTGCTCATGCAACCTTCCCCTCCCGTGTTAAGCTTTCCAGGCATCTCGACGTAACATCATCTCTTGACTTCTCACGTATTTTGAAAACCTATAGTAACTGATTCCGCGGTGCATATTCGAAAAATGACCCTCCGTGTTCACCTGGGCTACCTATGTAGGCATGCGACATGAAAACATTAAGACGGTACTGAGTATAAAGCGAACACTTTCGCGATTCATTTGGGAATCAACATTTTTTAATTTTTCCCCCATATGCCTTTTTTTAAATTGCTAAATATACTTTAGATGTTTCTAATAACTCAGGCATAGTACACAAATTCTTTTAATATTCTATGCGCCTTATCATTTGTAAGAAACAAATCTAATGTGTTTCCCATGAATATATATGCTGACCACATGTTCAAATAATGACTTATAAAGAGTATGTATGGTATATGTCGAATCAAATATATTCTGTGAGAAAACAAGTGTATTTATTATTCTTTTACGGAAACAAATTTATCAAGGCATATTAAGAAATGAAAATGGCACCAGCGTCATATATTTAGGTAGGCATAATACCTAGCCAAATACCTGATGCTGGTAGCAGTTTTAACCTAGTGGTTGTACCAAACCCATTCAGGGATTTTGCTCTTCGTTATAATAACACTCTGAGTTTTTTAACAGCGAAATCTTTCTTTGGTTATCGATAGCTCGTCATCCTCCACTTTACGAATTAGGAGGCTTGTAAGAGGCACAGAGATTCATGTGTGTGGAAAATAAATGTAATGGAATACACATTTTCATATACCAACTAATATTTTCTATTGCAATTATATCGAATTTCACATTATGTCATCGTTACTTCTTAATGAACAATCTGTTTATGGAATAGATAGAAGAAGATTCCGTTAAAGAGACCCTAATCCATTCAGGATATACGCTTCGGAGAATGTCAATTCATCGAACGTTAATTTATTTCGAAGACACCTTCCGAAAAATTATTTCAAAATTGTTTATGTTACCTTGAATGTAATGGTTCTGTTATTAACTACAGCAACCGTATATGAGTGTTTCGTCAAATTTTTAAATTACGTACAGAAGATTTGCAAGAGAAGACATAATATGATTTGCTATATATTATCTCCCAGCTACCACCAATAAGCGAGCCGGGAAGTAACAATTTGAAGAAGTAAGTATTTTATACTAATAGGAATGTTCAGCGGGAGCTTTCAGATTTGACAACCATGATCAAAAGATTTCAAGGTATGAAGGAAATAACTCAAGCATTAAAGTAATTTCGTGTCGTGTTTGGAGTATTGATTAATTTAATGAGTTAATGAGAGATATTGAATAGGTAAATCCAAGTATGAATTTCTCATTGATCACGATTAGATATAAATACTATAATTAATTTAAAATATGATAAAAAATACCATAGTAAAACATGAAATTGCTCTATATAATCACTTTCTCATTAATATGAATTAATAAGCCAAATGACTTCAGCGAAAATGTAGTAACAACATTATTTATTTATTAAATTCCCTACATTATTTCACAAATCGTGAAATGTTTTCTTCCTTGAAATGATAAAAATTACCAGTAAATAGGAGAAATAATAACAAAAGATATTTCTACAATCTCCAGGACTCCAATGCATATCGCGTGTTCAACATTCGAGAAACTGGAGCGTAATATATGCGGAAGTGAGATCATGAAACTGTAAGTTATACGCATAACATTCTGGAGTAATAAATACTAAGATCATATAATTTGGTTCTGCTCTGAAATACCTTCACTCGCAACTCTGAAGTCATGATAGGTATCCAGATACTACTCAAACACCACACTGTAGTGAGCGTTGGCTACAATGTTAGTAGATAAATAAGGGTAAAGCTTTAATTTACTAAGTACATTCACATGACTGCTTTAAATATACATGATTGATGTATGTCAACTACCCGTGAAATGATTTCAGTAACTAATAAGCAACCTAATAGCTTTTAATTACACTTCTGACATTTTCTCTTTTTTGTTACTAGATCATGGGCAGATAGTTTGGATACATCCAATCGTTGTTATAAATAATTAAACATTAGCTCCAAGGACTTGTATGAAAAATTTACATCACTCCAATTAAGTTTTAATGAAAATGCAAAATATTCGATTCTTTCCATGAATAAATGATGCATCGCTAAAATAAATTGTGATTTATTCTACACTATTTTTTATTTCGTCTTTGTATGTTTTAAAAATACAGACTAATTGCAGAAATCCCAGTAACAAATTTGATACATTTTTAAACGACGGCTTGTGACATCAAGAATAGTTTCACTGTAAAAGTCAAATACTACTAGCGAAAGAACTAGATATTTATTAAAGAAAAGATATTTTTCATACCAAACTATTGGAAATATAAGGGAATTTCTTCATATATAAAAAGAAAAAGAAAATATATAAACAGAATTTAATTTAAATGGACATCCCTGACATTAATAGCGAAGGATTAATGCATGCATGTAGTTAAAAACTCTCGTTAAATTGACAAAATATAATTAAATGAATCGTTAAACGACTTTGGCTAGTAAATTTTTAAGGAACAGTTTTGTACCAACAGAAAGGAGAAGTGATCGAAAATGGATCGTATGCATATTCTGAGCATTTAAATTGTGCAATCATCATTGCCAAATTAATATATTTAAGATTCGAAAGTACGAATCAAGGATAATTAATGTCAAATAACGGTGGACAAGAACTTCATCAGTCGTCATAAGAACGTAATAAATAACACTTCGGCTGCTCGTCTGACAGAAGATTTTTTAATAATATCAGAGCGCATATTAACAATTTCATTGAGTGCCGTCCTGAGGTTGGTTACATCAAAAATGCTCATAGATCGTTTTTGCTCGGTTCATGTTCCAAGATTTCTCGTAATGGACAATATGGCGTGGAAGTGCACGTCTCTCCCAAATGTGAAGTGTAGTCTCATTCACCAAATCAAGTAGATGGACCTCCATGAGACATTTTGTTGTTCCAAAATTAAACGAGCACATTCCTTGAAAGCGTTCGAAATTTTAAGAAGCCAACTGAGTGTGGTATAAGTTGAAACCCTTGCCAGTGACTCAATAAACGGGTCTCCGTGTCTCAAATCTCTCATAATTTTAACATCTATGCCTTACACTTCGTAGAAACAAAATAAAATTTTTAATATTTTGAATCATAAATTATTCCAATTATGTATTATCTATTAATTGAGTTCTGTAATCCCATTGACAACTTCCTCGATCTTCTCTCGGATACTTATGCTCTTCAAGGTTGACAAGCCGGCAAAATTTTAATTTTTGAAATGAATCATATTCCCATCATTAACTTCTTACTATAAATAAATTTCTTTTTGCTCCACAATCAATTTTTAAATAACTTTTCAACAGAAAAATTTTCATTTAATTTTTTTCTAATTTGCTGATTGAGAATATAGCTATGAAGAACCTTTAGAAGATCATGAAGTATTCAAACTCAAAGAAAACGCAACTCAAACGCAAAAAAAAACTCAATGAAAAACGTGTCACTCGAAATAATGATATAGAATGAAAGAATTACAGATTTGAAATATATCTTAATACACATGGAATTTCGTTAGAGGCCAGGAATTAGAATTAGCTTATATATACACTATCGATAGTTCTAAAAATGGAATATTGATTTGTTATGTAAAATTGAATAAATTTTAATTAGTTCTGTAAGATCCCAGCACGTCCTCCGCCCATGTCTGAGTCACACCCGGTGATCCTAGGACCAAGACCATATTGCAGACGAGAGGAAATGTGACAATGGGGCGAATTAAAGTGACGGTTGAACGTCAACGGGGGGAAGGAGGAGGGGCAAGGAGTCCTGTTGGAATTCTATAATGAAATTGAATGAAATAAATTAATGAAATGAATTCCATACAAGTGGCAATCACTAGTTGTTTATTTCTTATGGGTTTTACGTCTTTGTTTTAATAATTTTAGGAATAAAGTGGAAATAAAGACATAATAATCTGTAGTAAAATTATGAAACTATTTGCATGTAACTTTAAATACCTGTTTCTCGTGTTTACATTTTTCCTCTTCTTATTTTCAAACTCATATATCTCGTTCATGAAAAAAATTTATCCCGCTTGCTTTTTTAACTATATAAAGTTTGATAATTATTTTTGGGTGCATATCCTTTATATTGTATTCTTGTATTGCACCTCTGTACATCGTCCCACCATGGCTTTAAAGCTACTTCATAGATTTTAGTGTACGGCCATATGATTTGTTTCCTTTTTCTATGTTATGTGAAGAGTGAGCCAAGTTACAAAAAACTCGTTCATTAGAAACATGTATTTATTTATCCATTGTGAATTAAAACTGGTATTGAGTTTTCTTCACGGAGTACGTGCGTGACGTACTACCCTCCTGTCTTATTTTGTCTGAATTTGGCCATGATGTCTATCTAAACCCTTTAAAATTGGAAAAGATGAAATATTAAATGATCTGTTGCATTATTTTGTATCATTTTTCCGTTCATCAACTTCCGCGTCCTAAATACAAGTTAGCATGCGGTCGGGTGAATAAAATCTGTGTCATCATATGAATACGAGGATATTGAAAAACTTTTATTTTTTTGGATTTGCTACTATTTATTCATAGCAAGAAGAGATAGTAAAATTTGTTTATGAACTATTAAAGTTTATATAACCTCCCCTTCCGGATATAAACGGTGATTTAATAGCTAATAACATTTCATAAATTAGTAGTTGTCATCGTACATTTTAGTAGATAGTTGTTTATCATCACCGTAGCCTTCGTACATCAAGAATGTCTATGATGGATAGATAGTGGTGCATGAATTTTGAATAAATTAGAGGATTCATCGTGAAATTGTGCTCGATATCAAAGAAACTAATTATGTTTATCTCTAACACGTTTGTCATTAAAGGAATAGATAGAGTTTCATGCAATACTAATTATTTGAGTTATATTTATTTTCGGGCCCCTTTCCTTCCGCATAACTTATATCATTGTTGTTAGAATAACACTCTCGGTATGCAGGCCATAAATACAAAAAAGTTTTCTTAAGCTGATATTTGAACCTCAACATCTTATCACTAAACATCTGGTAAGTACAGATTTGTACGCCTTATCATTATGATCTCATATGCCACTTGCAGAATTTACTAGCCGTTATTATGATTCTCTTCCTAACTCTGGCAAAGAAAGTTTTTTCTTAATATATTCATAAATTCACATTTTCCTAAGAATTTATTATACAACGAACAGCATAAGTTATAGCAACCTAAACCAATGATATATAGCAACCTTATAGCATCCAATGATAAAAACCTAAAAACAGGTGTATTCACATGGCAAAATGCAGTTTTATAATTTTTGTTGAAATCATAAGGTTGTCCATTGAGAACAACTGGTGGAGCGTAACTGTACTCCTAGTGGAGAGAGTATTGGAGTAGTTTTGCATTATTATTTACTAAGTAAGAAGGATCAACGTAGATAAACGAGTGATTGAACAATTTTTTTATACAAGGAATCAAATAGGATGAGTTAAACTTGAATTCAACATGCCAGCAGCATGAACAGCGGAAAGATGTTGGCAAAAGGAAAAATACGAATCTGAAAGAAACTAAGTACCAATATCGTCGATAACTACTGGAATGCGTAATTGTTTATTAAGTTTCTGTGAATGAAAGGAACAGATGGAATTGAGGCCAGGAATAACAGTTTAGAAGTCTCTATTAGTCGCGGTGACAATTTAGTTTATTTTTTTAATAGTTATTTGTTGATTGTAATTTACGGAAATTAGGAAGAGGCAAGGAACTGAGTAAAAGGACGGATGAGAGAAGAGAGTACAAGGAAAAAATAGTAATTAACTGAGGAAATATATTACAGAATCAACATTATTTCTTCCCACATATTAGATACTGAACTCAATGTCTTAAGAAGTAGATGAAGAATTTTCTTCCTAGGATAGGTATAATATTTTGCATAAAAAATTTAACGGTGCGATGGTAAATGGATGAAAAATACTGAAATGAATGATTTATGCTTTAATGTTGGAAACCTTGGCAGGAGTAGAGAAAATAAAGTCCTCTCAGAAGCGAAGAACAGAAGCAGCAAGCATGCAAAATAAGATCAAATATTTTTAATTGAAAACCAAATGTAATCTGGTCAACATAACGGTCACTAAATCAAACATTACGGTGTCACTAAATACTCAGTTTATTAATATTTGCGATTATCTTGTTAATTAAGAAACCTAACTTTGACTGACAAGAAAATTATGAATATGCCATTGGTGGAGTAACTTTTCTGATATCGTGTCGACTATTGACATGAACAATTTCATACTCAAACAAAATATTGAATAAATATACACGGAGACATTTCTTGCCCATGGCACCTTAAAATGAGCTCATTTTACTTCCATCATCGATCTATTGATCAATGGTTACTTTAAAATAAAAAAATATAATGTTTTATATGAACAATGTAAAAGTAATTAATGCTGTGTGACTCTCATGAATTTCTTTAGGTGCAATACTTTGATTGAAGTGGCCATTGTTCCCTTATTTGAGAGATTTTACAACTTGAATTTCCATGTTCCATACATAAATGGGACAGATGTCATTTCGAGACATCTTGTATTAAATTCCCATCTTCACAGAAAAGATTATCTCTGTAGATTGAGATGTCAGTCGTAATTAAGGGAATGTGTTCCGAGCAATAAAAAATAATGGCCCAAGAGGCAGAAATGGAGATTTTGATGACTCAGTGGCCATTCTTTCCAATTTCAGATCATGCAGGGACAAAAGTTCCAGCGCTCGTTTACTGATAATGCACAAAAGAATTAATATTTTCTTTCCGCTACAGCCCACAAGGACTCGCCTATCCCGCTTCCCGTACCAAGAAAACGGCAAACAGGGAGTCTTGACGTAGTGCGAAAGAGATGGTCCTTGGGACGTTTTTCATAGTGCCAACGAGTACTCTCAATCAAAGAAGGAACTTGTACGACTGCCATGAGGGTCGACGAGTCCTTGGCCTTTCTCCGCAAAAGAGTTCCACCAAGACACCTCATCAAATAAGCCAGTTTCCTCTGGGATGTACTCTCTACTCCCACCGGAGTCGCAATCGGACGTCTCATTCTCCTATGAGGAGAACAAGTTGTGAAGGAAGCCTTCGCTCTAACCTCATTCAGACCGTAATTAATACGTCAGTCCTTCAACTCTCCATGCAATTGAAGCGAATCCCAGAGGAAGAAGACTATGGCCCATGTAATAACTTCTCAATTCTAATTTCAAACCAAAAGTGACTATGAACTAACAAAGAATGATCGACGTCATTGAACAGTTTTTTCATCGGGTAATCAAAAAATTATATGATATATTTTCTACAAAGTTCCCTGTGGAGGTCGTCACTTGGTGGAATTCCATGATAGAGTGATGGTTTTTTAAAATTACTGTTATATTTCCACAAAAGATAAAAAATTACAAAACATGACCGGTTTTTCGATGTATTTTTTTATCTTTTGTGGAAATATAACAATTATTTTAAAAAACCATTACGATATATTTTCTATTTGCCTTAAATGTTCGCATCCATTCAAAGGCATATGTGAAGTAAAGTGGTACACATGATCAGTAGATAAAAATATATACTTAAAAGTTAAAGGGTAAGTAAAATCCTTTCGTGAAAAAAAAATTCTAATCACGTGGGCTTGGAATAATTTATTTTCGCTATTGTTATAGCCAATTATGCGGTCAGAGGGAAGTAAATCCTATTTTTTTTAAATGAACATTTGTATCCAAGAGGATCTTCTTGCTCTAGGCATTAATTTGACCATGATCAGAATATAAAGGCATTTTATTTTTGAGTTCTCGTCCAGTTTTCGCCAGTTCTTATGATTACACCAATATTAGTCACTTGATATATGAATGTATTCAAAATTCTTCTTTCTATCTTTATACATGAGTGGCCACGTGTTTCGTTACATTACCTGCTGGAAAGAACTTCATATGCAGGATAGAGAGAATATAAATTGGAGGAGAATAGGTAAAAGGGAAGTTAAAGTTGATTGTTGTATATTGAATGAGGTTTAGAGCAGGTTATATTTAGGAAAAAAAAAGATTGACTTAAAGAATATAAGCTAAAATTAAAGAAAACTACGTTTATGTTTCTTTTAAAACAAGAAAGTACCCGTAATAATATCCTCGGAAATTATATTAAGATTCGAAATTAGACACAATGCACCCCATGAATTTGGCAAGGATTTTAATGAAAATCATCTGATTATAGAATTGAGAATTACGAGATTAAGGTTCGTAGGTATAAGCATTATAATGTATGTACTTGTAATGCTCTGACAGTCGCGGAACCATCGCAATTTTCAATTTCCGCTCGCCAACAGTGTCAGTTATCATTTACGGGACGGAAACTTTTTCTGGAACATGTTTCATAGAAGCTTAAAAATATACATTGTTAAAAAGATATTTACAGTAAAATGAAGGATTAGTAAGTAAGTGCTAATCAATACAGATTAAGTGATAAATATTTGAATAAATTTTCCAATCAAGAACATCTCAAATTCCTGTAATACTCTCAGTTCGGAAGCAAAACCTTTTAACTAAAACGGACGTGAAGGTCATAACGAGTAACTTTTAAGTATCTTATTTGCTAAAATATCTAGTGCATTTAAACTAAAGATGATAATTAATTAAATTAAAGATGAATAACCTCACTCATTGTAAACTTATGATGCATTATTAATAAATGATTAACTCTTTTAATAACAATTTTAAGAGAGTTAAATACATCGCTTGAGTGAGATACTTTTGTAGCAAAGAAAAGACTTAGTAGTAGACTTATTTTGTAAATATTACTGGAACACCAAGTTTCTGTAGTTGAATACGGTGGCACAGTTTTGTAAAAACACTATAATTGACGGTGAAAATCATTGACTTACCCAATGATGAATAAGTAAAATGTAAAGGAAGATAAACTAATGAGTTGTTAACCACACGGATTTCTCTAAGGGGCAACAGTACCCTAAAGAAAATTCCCAGTAATATATACTGGAAACATCTAAATACAAATTTATCAAATTGTGAATAAAATTGAAGAGTAGAAAATGGATTCTTAGACCAAAGAATTTGAAAACAGGGTATATAATGAGAAATTTATTTAAGAATGTGGTAGAGGTGGGGTATAATTAGGTTTCATATAATAGGATTCACAATCATCTCCAAGGCCAACGATTAAAAAAAGTGTACTGATGAAAGCCGAAGTTATTCTAAAAAATATACCTGGATTTACTTCAGAAAATAGACCGGATGAACCCGATGAAGTTACTTTGCAATGAAACCATCGTCGTGGAGTAAAGTTTTTTTAAATGTAGAATAAACCGTGTTTCATTTCGCTTTCATCACTTCATCGTAGCAGTAAATTGGCATTAATGATTAGTACAAAAAAGGTGAATGATTAAGACTAAGGCGAGAGGGAAAGGTTTTTTGTAAGCTTTCATTTTATATTGCTGGAAAAGCTGATGATATTCCTGATGATAAAATATCGATAAACAGCGGTAGGAAATAAAGATTTTATTAACAGTTATTACTCAGATGTCATGCATTTCGTGAAGCTATTTACATTAATTATATTAATACCGTGGCCACCAGCGAAATGCGCCTATTCACTGACGATGCGGTGGTATAGAAGGATATTTCAAGTGAGAAAGATAGGAACTTATTGTCGAAGGAACAATGCGATTCAAAACTGGTGTGAGAGATGGGAGTTGGAACTAAATTTGAAAAAGTGCGTTACGATAAATTTTTGGAGGAAGTCCAGTACACCCTTAAATATTTACAACATAAACAAAACTAATTTAACCAAGGTAGACTACGAAATATTTAAGTGTAACGATAACGAAAGATCTTTCATGGGGAAAACATCTTCGGGAAATATGTGGAATGGCAAATAAAAAATTAAGATTCATCAAGAGGGTACTAGGAAAATGTAATGAGACGGTTAAGGAGCGCAGTTACTTTTCACTAGTTAGGCCTCAT
>WURS02034033.1:0-11504 GCA_011762765.2 Rhinocypha anisoptera
ATAGGAGAAAGATAGCACGTCACCGCAAGGAGGGGGGGGGGTGGACAATAAAAAAGGGAAAGGCGTGAAATATTACTCACCGTAACGCAAGCACTCCGTGCCACACCTCGAATACAAAAAAAACAGAGGACCGTGAATCCTTACACAGGACGGTGCGTAAATTACATCCACATCGAATGCGCCGGCGGAGAGGGGAATGAATCAAAACCGATTAGACCCAACGTCAGTGAATGGCCTCATTCGGATATATATTTTTTTATCGGTTTAGCTATTCATAGAACACACCAATGTAATAATCCAAGGCAGAAAACGTGATCAGGAAAAGATGGGAAATCTATGCGTCACGGAACACGATTTCGTAAACTAGTTTATCACCGTATATAGTTATCAATAAGAAGATTGCCTTGTTGAAGCCCTCCGCTACTTTCTTTTTGACTCCTCATGACTACATAATAATTTTTCAATTACAATCATCTAGTATATTTCAGTCGTGGGATTCATTTTAATTTTCTTCGATTCTTCCTCCTTCCATTATTGTCTTTGAGAGAATCTCATAATCTACAAAATGGAAAATAACTGTTTTTATAAAGCATTATAAAAAACAAACTCCTTTATCTCTTCTTCATTGACGATTTTTTAAATCCTTTCTCACAAATATTCTGAAACATATTTTCATTACTTCCACTCTTTCATCATCTACCCTTTTAATCCCAGCCTAACTTCGACGGTATATCATGCTCAATAGTAGTGTCAATTATTGTCAAATTTCAAAGCTTGCATTGTAAGGCATCAGTTTTTTTATTAAAATATCTTTTCCCTTGGTCTATTCTCGTCTCCAAGTCTTTCATATTTTCTCCTTAGTGTTAGTCGTACCTCCTACGTAATCTAGTAGGAGGCCTCTCACTCACTCCTTCCACTCGATCCATTTTTTATGCTGCTCTTGTCTTCTTCCACATGATTACCTCTTTCACTTATATAAATAAACCAATAAGTTTTACTTCTTCATTACGTTTTCTATTAAGGTGATAAATTCTAATGAGTTTCCCCCATTCTGTAGTGAAATTAAGAAGAGGTTTTAAGCATCATCGTCTGGTAGCAAACAATTGAAAATGTCTAAAACGACTAGGTTCTTGAATAACAAGTCATATTGCAAGGTTTACTTCTTTCTTAATGACTCTCTAAGCTTAGCACCTTTATTTCATTAATTATTTCTTCGATGTAAAAATTACTGATTATAGGCCAGAAGACAATTCCTTGCTTTTTCCTTTGCTTAATTTCCGATACAATCAGTCATGGTCATTTGTTTTTTTACGTAGTTTATAAATTGATCCTCTCAAGTCTTCACTTTGCTTTCATCTGTATAAGGCTTTGTGTGACAACGTTGTAATATTTTCAAGATAAAAAAGGAAAAAAATTGAAAATAAACCTACTATAATTGTAAAAGATCAACCTATAATAATAATAAATAGTTTTCTAGCTAGCAAGTTTCCATAAAACTCTATTAATCTGGCTGAGGAGGCTCCTTCAAATGAGCGAACTTGATGACCAAAGGGATTGTACAGGAATGTAGTCTGCATAAGTGGTGGGAAACAGCTTTATTTTTATAATCCCTTGAAACAGCAGATCATCGTCTTCTTTCTCATGTAAATACTTCGGATATCATCTGTGAAATGATTCAGGGTTCTTAAAATTTGCATTACTTCAAACTTCACTGTGGAGGTCGTCACTTCACGTAAAAAAAACCATTACTCTTGCATTACTTCGCCCGGACAAAGAAAAAGTGGCAATTTTAAATGCAATAACAGAAGATAAAGGTATTAATAATTCTGAGTAAGTTTGATATCAAACCTTTTATGATGACAGGTGATAATCCACCTAATTTAACGCATTAGCTAATGTTATCACTCATAGTTATTACTTCAATTCGAATATTGATTTTCAGCCCTCTATTCTTTCCTATCTACTGCTCTCTCACCCCTTGGTAGTTCTCCATTCTAACGTGTCTCATAATTTTCCTTATATATTTGTCCCTCGGCCGTCCCCGCGGGGCCTTCCCTTCTGTTTTTCATTTTATTATATTCTTCACGAATTCATTATGCCTCAGAGTGTGTCCTCTCCAGCTTGTTCTTCTGCTTCTTACCGTACTCCATACTGATTTATCTTATTCCGCTCTTCGGTGCACTTCTTCGTTCCTAACTCTACTGTTGACTTGATCTTCACCATTCTCCTCCAGAATCACGCTTCGAAGGCTTCTATTCTTCTCTGGTCTGCTTTTCCAATGGTCCGTATCTCTGATGGACGATTGGAGAAGCAGACCACAGAAAAATATGTCTTCCAAAGTTGGTTTAATCAATAGTTAACATAGTAGTGTTATATTGAAAAATTGAGACACAAATCGGAATATCTTGCTTGATTATATAATCTCGCTAGTAATAATTTATAAACCTCTAAACTCTAATTATACCCCTATGAATATAAAGACGTGCAGTTTTCCACAAAAACAATTATTTATTACTACTCGGGTAGTAATAAATAATTATTTTTGTGGAAAATTGCACGTCTTTATATTCATAATGATGAAATTCCACCACATCACGCCTGATGCTTCACGCTTTGTGTCTAATCTACCCCATTTGAGTAAGTTTAGCTAAATTAATAAAAAAACAACTGGAGATGATGAAAAACAAAGCTTATTTTTTATACTAGATTCCATATTCACTTAAAAGAACGACGACGTTCTATGATGAAAAAATAGTTACTTAAGTTTTACAACACTCCTGAAAAGTTTTAGGAGTTATAAACTAGGCAGGATGCCAATTTTTTTAAATTTTGATTGCCGCCAGAGATGTTCACCACGTTGCTTCTTCAACTTTAATATACAATAAATAAGGAGATGAAAAAAACCGTCCAATTGACCTGCCAAGATGTCATCCGAACGAGAGGGGAAAATTAGGTCGTAAGATGTCTCTATTGAAATAATAGTCCTAAAAATTTAACCTTGAAGTGTTTAGCCTTCAACATAAGGAGAGATTCAATCAAAGACAGTAGTGGAAGAAGAATTCAGATGGGGACTGAAAGGAAATTCCGAAAGAAGGTATAAAACGAAAGTGAAATAAAGGTACCCTAAACTCGTATTTAATTCAGATAAAAATTCAACGTCATTGCCGTTCCAGAGAACCCAAGACCTTACGGCAGCTATGCGTGAGACAATATGTATATACAACAAGCGAAAGACGACGCAAGTTGGTAACATTTATGTATTTTTTGGTAAGCTATAACATCAGTGCTTGTTTCCTATTTGCAAATTTATTTCACCAAACATGAGATATTGCTTCCACTGACTACAACGGACAGCCAGATAGTCCCGCTTGGAGCCAGCCCCTCATCCAATGGTGAATAATGTGAACGATGGACGTATCCATCTTCCACATTACGGCAATGAGATAACTCACCGAGAACGTACGGATTATGGCGTATTTAACCCCTCTTGCTAACCTAACCCCTGATGAGTGGAAATTACACATCTCCGTGAAGCCGCGTGCACTCAGGTGAGAGGAAGAGCGAGGCCGAGAGGAAAGAGCCCATCCCCACTTAGCTAAACAATGGTGTGTCAGAAAAACACTTTTTGTTTAAAGAAACGCATTACAGCTAGATCATAAGTTGTGAATAAAACGAGAAAAAACAAGACATTGCAAATTGACCTTAGTTTCTCATTAAATTAAATTTCTGTTCCCATTTGTGACCAGTTAAACAACGCCAAATGGCAAGACCGAAGAGCGGTTGGAATAAGGCCATTTTAAATATTGCGATACTTCGCATCAATTTAAGGGGTCGGTTTAGTTAAATATCACCGTATTTGAGATCCTCAAAGAACTGAATTGATTCCACCAGTTGTGTACTTGTAACTAGAGATGTTTTTTTTACCATCTATTCATCGGCATCTAATTCGAATGTGTTGGAACAACTTTTCACCGGTAAAATATGAGTTTTTTTATTTTAAACACCTGAAATTCCACACCTCTCTGTTTTCACCACACATTTTGACAATGATGGCCAATTTAATCTTAAGATATATGCAAAACCTTTTCTAGTGACGTGAAAACACATGGGAATTAATCACACAAAATCTTGAGCGGCGTGACTCGCAAAAACATTAAACTTCACCAACCTGAGTTTATAGTGATCAAAGTCAGTACGCATCACGGAAGGCAGTTTTTCGTGCACGGGATTTCTCAGTTGAAAATTACATGGGATCCCGCCCTGAAACACTAGTTTGTATGTGGATTCGTGACTTATCCCTCAACCATTTCTGCAGATTGTTTCTCGCTTTCCACTTCTTGGAAGCTGACTGGAACTCCGAAATGAAGCTTATGTATTTCTTTTTTAAACATGGGATCGACACCGTGACTTCTTCTCCCACACTAAACCTCAATGATTACTTCTCGCCGAGAGAGAGAACAAAAAAAATTGAAACAAGGAGAACATCAAACATCAACTGCATCTACCCGACTATAGAGATACCCGATCGGTTACGCAATCCAAACCGAAGGATCGCTTCGGAAGGACCGATCGGGGAGTCTGCAACTTTCTGCGCCCTTTCGTTCGAATCTACTTGCTACGCCTGGGAAAGGAGGATGGTTCGAAGAGATGAGTGGGAATCCGGAGGGGATGAGGTGGCTCGGAATACGGAGACAAAAACCTTAACCATTACTCCGCGGCCTGGACTGTAGGGGAAGGGAAACAAAACGCAAGGAGCGAAGGATGGAGGGAGGAAGGAGGGGCTTAATGCGGTCTCTGGCTGAAGGTGAGAGGAAGGAGAAGGGGGAGGAGGCTGGGTGGGTGGGGAGGAGACATCCAGTCGACTCTGAATGTGGCGAAAATACTATGTTGGAGGAGAGGGAGACGTGGTCTGTCACTGAGGGAAGGGCGATTTCGAGGTGTCTGCGAGAGGGCGGGGACGGCGGCGGCGCCGGAGGAAGGGCGGACTTGCGTAGTGGGTTGACTTTTCGATCTCTGAATATCAATTCTTGACAGGATAACATCCGTGCCCCGAAGAGGGCACCTTGGTGACGTTTATCGATTCTCAAGGCCCCCTTTGTCTCTAGGGATGCGTGGGGTTTTGAGGAGCCTCGGAAAATGTATAAGCAAAACACTCCAATTCTGTATGTGAGCAAATGAACAAGACTCTTTATTCCAAAAAGAGAATACGGGTCACCAGAAGGTGAGACAGGTGATGACCGAAAGAGTTGTAAAAGTAGACCGATAATTTCACGGTGAATTTCTCTTCATGGAAGTATAAGAAACCTTATGTCGTATAGATTGCATTTGTAGGCCTAATTCCATGTCAAACCCCATGCAAAAGAGTTTTACGAGAAAACTCAAGGTCACAGAAAAGTTTCACTATTAGTGGCTAGTCGAAAACCTAGTTTTTGATAACGAAAAACGAAGAAAACGTTCAAAGATGCGCTGGGAAACAACGTGTAGAGTCACAATGAGATTCACTTTTACGTATTCTGAATTACTCGTATTATAAAAATAAATGAAAGTGTATATAAAGAACGAAATTTATAAAAATAATATAGCAAGAAAGAAATTGAATATCCGTTTCCCAATAAATGGCGGGTTTATATGTTCCAAAGAAAAGGAAACAAAAACACAAATAAAATTTTCTCTCTGCGAGCAAGTCATAACTCTTTGACTATTGAAGTCATGAATTAAAAATACGGAGCCGTGGGAAAATCGTTTCAGACTCAATGCAGTAAGAACAATATCATGCTGTTTCTATCTTTAACTATAGAGGCGTCATAAAACAACCGATTGAGTCAAGTAGGTTAGGTGCTCGAAAATCATGGGATCGATTATCAATTCAGGAATGGATGCCTTCTGGCCGTGTGGTGGATATCAGTCAGTTGTATTTGCAGCGAGACGTGGCCTTAAGGTCTTCGGAGCATCTGAAATACACTTTCACATGCAGCATGCAGGAATCATATTGGACGCGATGATATACAATAACAACTCACTCAGAGCTCTGAAAAACTCGCTATGAGTTAACGTAAACCGGTTCTGACTTTATGGCATTAACGGAACCGGTGCCAACAAATCATGACCCTTGGTAATTCTGGGAATATTTCCATCTCCAAGGAAATACAAAGAAACGCTGAAGGATCAAAGAGGCCCAAAGTGAACAAAATTGCAGAAAAATCGTTTCTATGAATTATTATCATATAACCTGAGAACCTTTTTGATAAACTAAAAGTTATACGTATAGCGCATTAATGTTTAAATTGGGGTTATCTACTGATACCATAAAAGGGTTAGAGTCACGAGTAGCATAGATCGTTTGTCATTAAAATGATTCACGGTCTACATTACCCTGTCGTAAGATTAGACAAGAAAAGATCTCTCCCTAAAGATTGTATCCGCAAATAATCACTAGTATTTGTGGATTACAGTACTGATTGTTAGAAAAGTTTCCAACAAGTAATGGAAGTGGTCACTCCTTGACGGACTAATGCGTCATTTCCTTTATCGTTTATTATGTACTTTTAGGCTAGTACAATGCAGCTTCAACGCTGCTTCTCACTGTAATATACGTAGGTGATCGTTGTATTATGAACACGGCAGGTGGAAAGAAACTTCACCGGCTGTGTATGGACTTTTTTCCATGAGAAGGAAGTCGTTCTTTGAAGTTTCTTTTCCCCAGCACAGCCCGCAAAACCAAACTTAGGGATGACTATTGTCGCGGAAAAAGCGAGATAACATAAAAGTAGATAAGACTCATTCACCGTTTCACTGCCGTAAATAAAAAAGGAAAGTCAAGTCCTATCAATAAAGCCTCGGATTAAATAGACTAGGGGAACACTCCAGTTTTATTTTTGAATATCAGGGTTTAATTTTGGTGTTATTATTAGGATGAGACAATGCTTTTCCGGTATCTTTTCTCGAACAAAATTCTCTAAGAACTTCCCTAAATATAGAAGTTAAAAGTCAAAAGAGATTTCCACAGAAACAAACGCGCTGAGGAGAGGATATATTAGAAACCCATAAACATTTCTAGGGAGCGCTATTCACTGGAAGCGCTATTTGGAAAACGAATATATGTAGAAGTAGAAATCACGATGGACGAAGATAGTTTCACGTTTGGGGGGGAGGACGGATGCGATTACAACACGCATATCGCAGCCGACAACACAGTGAAAACAGCAGAGGGCGGAGTCCCGAAACTGTCAGGATCGAAAAAAAATTGAAGTCGACAACCACTATAAGGTGAAGTTGAATGAAATTCGTAGAGAGGTGGGGAAGGAGAGGGAGACGAGAGGAAGCATTAATGAAGTCTTCGCATATCAAGACGCGATATTTAAGATATGGAAAAGGAGAAAGCTTTCCCTTGTTATATTTTTTAACACCGCCCTAGGGAAGTTCCTTGAATGTGTACGGCATGTTTCCTTTTCTCCGACACATTGGTGAGTTTGCTCAGCTCACACGAGATCCACGAACAGGTTTAATAAATGAACCCAAAATCCGACCATTTCGAGGAAAACGATGCGGCCTCGGGCGATTTAGGAAGCGCATTTAACATTCCCATAACCGCTTATTATTGATACAATCGGAGAGATGATGCCCATTTCATGCCCAGTGATAAAAATTCATTATATGCTATTCACTAACCAAACGAGCGGAGACGAGAGCGGGTGGGCATAAATAGATTTCGAAAATTTTGTACGAATTATACAGTTAATTTCTAACCAAATTAAAACATGCCTACGGCGTTCTCTATGGTAGCTTCAATAAATAATGTGAAGAGCACGAAAGTTGAATACTTTTAAATCTTTAACTGCAGAGAGACACGGATTCGAATTGACATTATCCCCGGTAACATTATAAATTTTAAGGTAGTATCACAATAAACATTGTAACAGTTGTTCAACAGCTACAAAAATCACAGTGAATATATCTAATATTAAATATGAATTTATAATTTTATATATAATTTAAATATTCTATATCACGTGGACATGGATAATATCACCATCAGGGTTAAAGACAATTGAACTTGAAATGTGGTACTACAGAAGAATGTTGAAAAGATATAGAGATGCTGAGTTACCGATGAGGAAGATCTCCTAAGAGCAGGCGAAAAGACAAGTCTATGGACTACACTTACTCTAAGAGTAATTAAACAATTAGGACATATCTGTACTGGAAGTGGTCCTCGGAGAGAAGAACACTAACAGTAGAAAATAGACCTACGATGGTGTATGATATACTGATAGTGAAGAATGTTAGAGTTAGGACCTTCGAAGGTATGAAGAGAGAATGTCAGGTGACGAGAGATACTACAAACCAATCTCCGTATAGACAACTTATGAATATTGGTGCATATACTATAAAGCTGCAACTTCACTGATTGACCGACTCACTAACTGACTCATTGACACAAATTTCCGGGCACTTTTACTCAAGTTATAGGCTTTAAATTTTCACGAAACGTTCCTATTCATCCGGTAAGTACTGAAAAAATTGAAAACTCCCGGTCGGGTTCGAGTCCAGAGACGTTCACTATTTTGCATGTTAAGTAATGGGAAAATGAGAATTTTACCGTTCACTGCAAGTTTGATTCACACTTAAAATATGAAACAATTGAGATAGAAGCTTCGGACTTGGACTTAACCATGCCTGAAATACCGTAATTTCTTATTCTAACCATGGTAATTTGTATCTTTGTCTAAAAATAAAAGAAATTCCGTTAAAATGTAAAATTTGTACGTTTTTTTTCTTGGTTGCTCTGAATGTCCCATTATTGCTCTCGGCGCACAGTGGTTCAGGATCCTTTGAAAGCTGGCCTTGGGTGGGGGGGGAGGAGTTACTGAAATTGGTACTTTAAACCATGCAATTAGTTAGTTCGACGCGTCAGAAAAAGCTGAAGGTAAGTGAGAATGTGCGCACCTGTCTGACGTAGACAAATAGAAAGTTAACGCGTGAGCAAAAAGTGTACAATTAACACAATTTAGAAACCAAAGTCCACTTTTAAATAGTTTCAAAGTTGCAGAATTCAGCCGATTTCAATCGTAGAAAATATAATATTCGCAGGAAAGTAATTACTATTTAATTAGTAAATTTAAAATTTATTATATATATATATATATATATATATTAGTAAATGGCGCCTCCATTTAGCAAGCGAGTAGGAACAAATATTATTTTATATAAAAAGGTGACATTTTAAAAATTGGTAAAATTAAGTAGCCAACACCCATTCGCCATTAAGGAAAGCACATGATAGAGTACTGTAGAGAGATATAGCGTGATAAGTAGTAAATTATATTAATGGGAATAAAAGTTATAATAGAATTATCGAGAAAGAAGTATCGCATATATTTGAATAGAGCATATATGTATGTAATTATATACATACATATATGCTCTATATTACATATATGCTATATGTATATATCAATATATCATATCATTGGAAAAATAGAAACTTGTAAATAAAAGAAAAAAACACAGTTTGAGACATGTCAGAAATAAGCTTACAGATATGTACATACCAGAAGTGAAAAGCGCTTTAACAATGAAAAGGATAATATTAATAAAAAGAATAATTAATAAAAAGAATGTTCACTCCTTTCAATTCTTTATACTATTGTAATTTGTTCGTAGAAACTCGCGACTCACTGCGATGAATCCACCGTTTCACATCCGTTGAGTGAAAAACCGTGCACCTGCAGTATTGCAATACAATGTACCTTGTAATAACTTGATATATATCTTAATTAAGGAGATTTTGAAAGCATCACAACATTAGCTTCGTACATTTAACAAAACGCCCATAAACGAATATGTTGAAATCATGGATTAATTTCGATGTAACTTATCAAATTCGATGTTGGCTAACATTACACCATCACGGAACACGCAATAGATGTTTGGTCTTTTTTTTCGGCTCAAGAAAAAAAATATCATACATGCGCCAATTTTTCTACACTGCCAAATTTTAAAAATGTTGGTAGGCACTTTGGCACAAACAAGGTATAAATTATTTCATGGATACTGGGCCTTGAAACGACTGTAGATAAGTGAATGATCGTGGAATTAAGTGGGAAAGTGGAATACACAGCATTTCGGACGAGCCGTGGCAAATTGATGACATTGGAGTTTGACATTGGATCTCTTCCACACTCACATCGGAAGGTCACGCGCTTCCGTATTTCGGTTTCACGAAATCTAAGGAATAAAATTGTGACTGACTATCCAATTACTCCGTAACATGGGAATGCGAAGGGGTACTGAATTTTGAAAAAAAATCACCGGCCCTAATGACATTTGGACATGCCTGATTTACGTTAGAAGGTCGATGTTTAAATGACAATTGCCTCTTCCTTGAAATTAATCGTAGGACATACTTCAATTTGTGTTTTCAAGTTTTTCATAAGTTCAATGAGAGAATAGATTTAGTACGAATTTGAAATTAGAGTGCTTAAACACCAAGTTAACCTTTGATGAACGACGAATCTTTCGCTTGCTCCATTACCCAAACACGAACGAGTGTTCACGAGCAGAAATCATGAACAGCAATCGTAAGTTGCTGTTACCTCGAATATCCAGAGAAGTAAATAAATCCATTACCTCAACATGAAATTGTATTAATCTATTAAGAAAGCTGAATGGCCAATTGTTATGCAAAAATAATCATAAGAAACAAAATGACTTTGTTAACTTTGGAATATCTCATTTTTATTTTTGTTTCGTATCACGAAGTAGCAAAGGAATATGCTATCTTATAATATTATACTGCAATTTCATTTCATTTTTTATCAAAACTTACAAATCATTAGAAGATTCTAATAACCTTTTTATTTGCTACCATCATAAATATGAAATAAATTGTTGCGTATTCGAAATACAAAACGGTAGTAGTGGAAAACTCAAGGTAAACGTCAAGAGTAAGACATTTTTCGTTCAAGCACCAAAAAAAGTCATACCTCTTCGACAAGCGATTGGAATGGAAATAACTAAACTACGTATTCATTGTTAAAACTTTTACAATACGTCCACAAAAATTTTGTGGACCAAGTTGGACCTCAAGGTGTCTCATTTAAACTAAACTACGGACTTTTCCTAGTCTCCAACCAACAAATATCGTATCCTATCGTTTCAAACATCCTTTTAAGGCTTCTAAAATACCAAGGAAATTACATTATTGGCAAATTAAAGACCGAATACGGAAGAGACATGGCAATAGTCGGAACTTTGAAGAATTTCGATCAATTTCGAACATTTTTCTTCAAATAACCGTAAATTAAATGTACTACGTGAAGGCATAATAAGCCGGAAATTACTGCACAAACTGTGATCACGGAAACATGCATAGAGATTATCGTGTTTATATATATATATATATATATATACATATATACACACTCACATATGAACACACGCACACACTTATACACATACACACACAGAAACAGGTAATAAAGAAAGACTGACATAATGAAGAG
>WURS02034044.1:0-11504 GCA_011762765.2 Rhinocypha anisoptera
GGTGAGGAAGTGGATTGGCTGCGAAGTCGCCCCGGCTGAAATTCGAGAACGCTTCTCACGGTGGGGCCCCATTGCATTGTTCGAATGAGTTACCTACATGAAAAACAAACTTAATCCACTTCTCCCCTTACATCATTGGATTTCTTAAAGATATTCAACTCTTACAGTCTCTTACAGAGGTTTAAAACTTGCACTGCCATGTTCATGAAAATATTTCCATCCCCGCGTATTTAAAAAGACAAATTCTGACAAGTCATTTGGATATTAATAGTGATGGAATGATATTATCGCAATCCTACGGGCTTTCCCCATTTTTTTCAGTTTTTAAAAACCGGTTTAGATTGGATTCAATCTTGAAAATATAGTTGAATTTCTATCAATCCCTTTCTTAGATTTTATTTTTTCCCTCATAATTTTTTCCTCTTTGCTTTCTCACTAATGCAGTCTTTGTTAATAATCCGTTATGCGTCATGGTTTAAGATTTACCAAGCATATATAGATTTACCATTTAAATTATTGCGGGAAAATTCAGCACGTTGTGATTGCTCTCGTCTTCGCCAGCATTGCTGTCCAACGAGGTTTTTTTTATGTTAACTTCCTCATGCGCCCTACAACATTTATTTTTCACTTTATTTTACTAAACAATGGAAGATATTATCTCGATGCTTAATTATCTTTTTTGTGGAAACCATCATATTTCTTCACTGACTTATAATCAGATAATGTTCCGCATACATTTTCAGAGCTGTGTTCTGTATAAATACATTTTAAATTATATAGTATTGAACCAGTTAAAATTCCTAAATAGATGCTATAATACACTAGAGTTTTTTTTTCGTTTACTTTTTAAACGAAATGTTGTTTTTCAGACTATATTTGTCCAATACTATGTAATTACTACATGTAGAACAACCTAGTACATGTACTATGTACATATATATGTACAATAGTTACACATTTGTCCGCTCCGGTTACATTTTAACTTCTTCCATTTTCTCTTTTGTACTCGTTATATCGGTTTAAAAAAATATTTTTACGATTATTTGTTTTCTTCGTGGTTCTTCATTACAGATTACTTCTTTCCGTAGACCTTTTGGTGGTTATTATTCGGAAAGTGTTGTCATATGTCTTGTCAGATTTTATCTGTGCATTATATGACTCGATTTATTTCATCCTGTACTGAGCCATGTTTCTCAAATATATTTACGATAAAATTTATCAGAAATGTAATTTATTTCCTCCTGCCTTATTGCTCAATTGTACTGAGGAACAAGTTTATGAGGGGAAACAAAATCGTTTAGAAAAAATAATTGAGGTATCTTAAGAAACGTTATTTACACGCATGGCCTTATGGGCAATATTCCTGTCTCTATAAATAATGCAGGTGTATAAATAAGGAAGAGATAGCTAATGTGAAGACATTTTCCTCTGAAGACATGGTTACTCTAACTGCTTACTTGTATACAATAACCTGCTAAGAAGACCCGACGATTGACTTATAAGATTGCACACTGGGATAACTATATACATGTGTAATACCTTCATTCGTTCTAACAAGTGTAACTTTTTACGACCTCCTTTCTTCATCATCTCTTGTTTGACTTCTCCATTGAATTTCTTTTTAGCCCATACCTATGCAACTCATTTCGTCGGTACAATAATTTATTTAATTGATTTTATTTCTTCATTGGATCCGAAATCCGCATGATCTCTGTGTAATTTTCTATTTCATTTTTTGCTTACCGTGAGATAATCCTTAGCAATGTCCTTTTTCTCGAAAAGATTTCATGATTGGACTTCATTGTTCCCGACCTGGTTTCATTTTGCATCGATTGTCTCCCTTACTCCCTTTTTTCTCCTCTCCTGCCGGGGGTGAGCTTTTGTTGGCTATTCTCTTCGAATGAATAACGATCTGACTTCCTGTTTTGGGTTCATTTTTAGTACAATATGCAGTATCAGATATTCTTTTAATTTTTACTTTTTCAAGCATATATTCTTAATGATAGAAATTCCTCTTGTGTCAAAGTATTCCATCATGATTGTTTTTGAAATATTATTGTTGTCCTCGAGGCAAATCTCCTGCTTTCCAGTAATACGATAGTAAAATACCATTATGTGTAGGGTTTACTTCCAAATAATATACACCTCCACCCTATATCCTTTGAAGTGAATGAGGTCGCGAAGATCATAGATAATGTGAAATATTAACCATATTAAAAAACCAAACAGCGGTAATTGAAGAATACCTGCCGCTAATGTTAGAAGAAACGGATGGAATCTGCAAAAGGAAGAATATGAAGAGAAATAAAGAAAAAATATTTTAGTCGTTGGAAAACAGGAAGCACAGGCAAGGGTCACATATTAAAGTCAACCGTTGGAGGATATGAAAGATTTTTCTTAGAGAAAAGAAGGCTAAATTTACTGTGTAAATCTGGGTTGGTCACTTTTCCGAAGAGGTTAAACACATATTACAAACCTAGTCTTGCTACCCTAGATCAGGCCACAAACATTTTAAACACAGAGACTGCAGGACGGATAGTTTTAACTTTCTCTTGATTTGGCGGTACCCATCCTCCATCATCCTTGTGTCTGGATTTCATCGATATATTTCTTTCTTGGTATTCCCCTTCCCTTCTTCCCTAACATTTTTCCTTCCCATATATTTCTAATCAGGCTGTTATGCTTCAGTACGTGACCCAATAATTTCACTTGCCTTTTCTCCATAGCGTTTACCAGTTTTCTCTCGTCATTCACCTCTTCATCACTTCAACATGAATTTTTTTTCTCTCCATCCAACTTATTTTTAACATTCTCATATGAGTAGAGAACAAAATAAATATGGTTTCAATCGTAAAGAGAATAATTGGGATGACTTATTTCATATGTTGCTTGCATGCGCGTTAAACTTGCCTTCGTTTGCTAACGTTACTCCCGCATGAATATAATATAATGAATTACTGACTAAAAGGTTTTAAATGGAAATTCTTCGCTTATTAAAAATTATACCTATTCGCACCTCACGAATTAACCAAAAATTGCTAGAACTGTTTCCTGATGTGTGCAATATTGATGAAACGCTACTTTTCTCTCCATAAAATAATGCTGCCTGATTAGTAAATAATTATGCATATGTGCACACAATAATGAATGCTTGGATTGTGGATTCTCGCTCTGCGGCACCCCCTGGCGGAGGCTTGCGGGGTATTTTGTAGGCGTAAATCAATACTGATTGTTGATTCTCTTCACTAATATTTTTTGTTGGCCAAAATAGTTCCTCCCCCTTTTTTACGTAGATTAATATGTTATATTCTGTTTCGGCGAGGAGAATGAAAATATGCAGCAACATTAGGTAATCCACGAGAACCTTAGCAGGAATACTTATTCTGACTCCACATACGTACATATTGTCGCATCGCAGGGTGTATATATTCGGAGAGTTCAAACAGGAATGCTCCACGGTTTATTTTCAGTACCCGGGCACAATGATTTGCGCGGTTGAAATTTTGAGAGTTATAAGTTGTCCTGTATTGTGAGTCACATTCCACCTCTCTTGCGCTGAGGTGCGATCTCCACCGACACGTGTCAGAGCGATTGGTTAAAATGGAGGATGTCTCTGATGCACGTTACAAGGGGAGTAAAGTGGTCGGTCGAATTTCACCTTTCCGAGGGGTAAAGTGTCGAGGGGTAATCATCAGAGCGGTCGTGTAATGTGTGTGTAAAGGGGGAGGGGGGCTGCCGCTGTCGAGAAAGTATTCCTCGCATCACTTCGATAACTTGCAAAGTGTTTGTGCAACACTGGATGTTGCGAGGACAATGCAATGGTACACCGAGGGGGAATACACGCTCTTCCCGAAAGCTGCCTTAAAGCCGAAGGAGACTACTCTGAGAAATATCTAGTAGATTTTGGCAATGGGATGTCCAAGGTGCAAAGGTATATAATTCACAATTTCAGGAAAATAAATTATGGTGCATTGCTTTTAAAAACTCTCGAATTACAACGTGATTATCTGTTCGTAATTGAACAAACCAGCAATTTTCCACAGATAAACTATTTGTTTTGACTTAGGTTTCGATGTTACCACATTATCCTCACGTGAAAATGAAGGTCACCTGAAGATGTAGTAAAAACGAAACTAGGTCAAAATAAAAATTTTTAAATAGAAAATAGCTGATTTAGTCAATCATGAATCTGTCCATACTCCACGACATCTCGCCTGAATCTTGATTAATTATTAATGCATTTATGGTTTTGGTTACGACTAAAAATTACCTCATTCTAGTCACCATCCTGTGGCACCAGCTAGTGCACATCGCCATTGAATCGAGAGACAACCGCGACACTCCAATCGAGTGTGGTGGAATGCAGGTGTGCATTTTTCGATCGCACGTTTTGCGCCCGTGACTTTGTGGGTCGCGCAATGCGGCGTTCGAACGGGACCCGGAAACACACTCTTTCTTCGCGACTCTCGCAACCTCCTTGTGCGACCCCTATCCTCTCCTCTCGACGGCGCAGGGATGCAAGGGGAAGTGTGAACGGTGGGAGGTCCAAGACGCGGCCAAATCTCGTGCCAATGTCGGATCGGCAGTTAAAAGTATGTGTTAAGTTCCTAAGGCGGATGCTTTGAGATGCCAACCTCTCTTTCTCTCTCCTTGCCTCCCTTTACCCTCTTCATTCGACCTCCTTAAATTTATCATGGGACAGCAGACATTTTTTTGGTAAACACTTTCCCGTAACCTCCTTGGAGATTTTTTCCGGACGAAGATTTCTGGGTTTGTGGAAAAGATGTCGCATTTTTTAATGAATCATTCTTTTTAGATTCGCAGAGCTGTCGCTTTATAGTTTTTCCCATTTGTTCTCACAGTATGCGATGTAATGTTCGTAGTAGTAGTAGCATTTTTGTTTATAGGGTGCTTCCACGGCTATGGTCATTACTCACCTCTTCAAGTCATAGAAAAAACCAACTTGAACAAACACAACACCCATGCTCATGGCATTGGATTCGAACCCGCGACCTTTGCGGCGAGCCCGCTACCCCCAGGCCAACCCGGCTGGCTGTAATGTTTTATTGAAACTTCCACTTCCATTGTATTTCCTCATATGAATAAGAAGTGATGGTCCAAGTAATATTTACGTTCCTTATTGAACTTCTTGAATTGAAGCTTCTTGACCGTGAGAAATCGAAGTGAAATGAAGTCGATATGCTGGAGTGTATTTTTTTAAACTTATCATCATCGTTATACGAAGCGCTGAAGAAAAATATGATAGGTAGCAGTCATATTGCGAATATTAATTAATATGCGAAATTCTTATAATTCCTGTTCGATTATATGGTAATAAAAGTTACCCAGCCTTTGATCGGCCTCATGTATTAGTGATTATTGGGTAAAATCATGCGTTAAATTACAATTAAAATAAGTTTTTAGTAAGTAAGGTAAGCTCTTAGTATTCAAGCAGTAATAACATATGATTTGCGTGTTAATTATCCTGCTTTTATAATCTGACCCCCGAAAATTCCAGAACAACATTACCTTGACTAGTAAAGTTTTATAAAAGTCCTTTTGAATCAGGAATAGTTATCGACATACTTAGTCTTTACTCTGCTTCTTATACTTTATTGCATGCTTTATCATACTTTTTGCCATAATTATGTCAAAATCACACCGTAAGAAACTATTTTCATTTAATAATTGGGACTTTTTGATTCCTTGCTTCTTCGTGTATGCACTTATGTCAAATTTTGTAAAACTCCCTAACCGCTTTTAAGATTCGGATATTTTCTCATCACATAAATTAGTGGTTTCATTAAAGCGTGTATCACTATTGACGCTTCTGAATAGCAATATTTTTCAGATATTTTTAATGGTTACGTGGAACCACTTTGTAAAGTGTTTTCAACCATACTAAATCCAGATACGTTCCATTAAATTGGGAAGGTTTCACGAGAATGAACTCCTGCGGAAGTAAACTCGCGATTGTTCAATGGCTCCCTCACAATTGAGTGCCGATGCTACAGCGCAAAGAGAAAACGTGTCCCTTCAGAAAATTTTAGAAATAATAGACTCAAAGAAATTCTTAATTCCGTCCTCAATAAATCGATGATAATTATGTATAAGGATAAACTGACAAACATGTTGAGAATCCTCAGGCCTCTACAGGAGAGCGGAAATGAAATCTTTGATGAAATTGATTGTTTTATTGACCATGAGGAATTATTGAAGCAAGATGTGTTGAAATATGTCGTGTGTGGTTTACGATAAATAAACAGCCACTTCATATAAATGGAAATCAATAAGTCGGGGACTGTATTAATAAAGCAGATAACGGCTTAGAAAATGGAATGGAAATTTCTGAAATTCAATTGTCAGAAATATAAATGGTATAGAGAACATGTCGTTTTCATCGAGAACCGTCCTGAGTTGCTCGATTTATTTTCAGTACGTTCCAATTTCTTGGTTAATTTTATTCCTCTGAATAGTTGTACTCGATCGCCTATATCTCAAACAACCCATTGCGTGATAGTGGAGATACTGAACGTTTTGGGATCTTTAGCTCCCAAATTGAATTGTATTTCTTATACCTACTCAATCAATCGGGGATTACAGGGAGCTATACGTCTTTTGCTGACAGTAACATGTCGAATGCTCCTTTCTTGTCTCTTACGTTTTTGCCCCGCTCACCTCCCTCCTCCATACTCATGGTCTGGATGTGAGCCTAGGCTCTCTTGCGAATGGAATCGCACGGAGTGTCTCTGTGTCAAGCGATAGTTATTTCTGATGAGAGTTCCTATTTAGTACATGTGGTTATTACAGTTTTATACAGAAGATGAAAGAGTTCTGTGAGGCAGGCGCATCGTTAAATCCTTCGATCTGTCAGCGGCTGCGGGAGTCATTGAAATTTTTTTAGCGCCAGACATCATTTCAACAATGGTTTTCGATTATTTTTTAAAAGCAATTCATACGCATTTGCACCAATGTTATACCCTGACAGGCGCCGCAAGGGGGCGTGGAAGGAGGTGAGTCGATACCGCGCATGAATGCCAACATGCAAAATTATTTGCATAGTAAATTTTTACACAGTAAGAGGATTTAATAATTTATGCATAGCATTCACCATGTAAACAACTAATTACACGCAAAAAAAACATATGATTACGAAATGAAGAATACCTTAATGTTTATTTTGTTCTCTAATCTTACGAGAGAGGTCGTGGTAGCCCAGTGGGTAGAGTGCTTGGCTACTGACCGGGGGACCAGGGTTCGAGACCCGGTGACGACCTTCCGGACACCTCCAGCTAAACCCATGCTGAGTGATTATTCGGGTACTACATCTTCGTGGGAAACCACAGGCGGCACAGGGAAAGGAACTGATGCCCCTCTACGAGTACATTGATGTGTGGATTTCCACTCACCGTGGGCTTAGTACTAGGTGGGATCTACTCTCACTTAACACATCAACCTTCGAATTGTATACTGTGGTAATCGTATGAGGAAGGAATGACATTTTGAATCTATCCTTTTTTATTAATTTTTCGTTAGTAAGCAAGTTTTGTGCTGAGGAAGATCAATGTTAGGTATTAGGTGTTAAGGGTGCGTCGAGACCAAAGGTCATTTTGCAGGTCAGTATTACCCCCGTCATGATGATTCACTCCGAATCCCCCGAAAAAACTCTTTTTTTCATCGGTGAGTCAAAAAAAATTTCATTCGTGCACGCGTCGAAGATTTCGTTTTTCGGAGATGAAAACCCTACCTCGTCAGAGCGGTTCCTCCTCGTTTTCGGGACTCGACCGCTTTGGAAGAGCTAAGGGAGTGGATGAATGAGGCGTAAGAGCGGACCTCTCTCCCTCTTTCTCTGGCCCTCCCGAGAATGCTTATCGCCCCTCTCTCGACGCCGGCGTCGTCGACGCGGCCTATTTCCCCGGGAGTCATCCGTCCTCCGGCCGCTCTCCTTCCCTCCCCCGTCGGACTCCCTTCCTTCTCTCCCCGCAAGCGGGCCTCCTCCTTCCACCCCTCGCAGGGTGAGGGGGGTGGTCTCCGGAATCACTTTCGCTGCGCCCCATCCGCCGGAAGTCCATCCACCCCACACTATTTTTTTCTTTGGTGCACTAGGGCTCGTCATGAGATATTTTAAGGAGTCTCGCGAGTCTATAAATAGACGCGTCAGGTGTTCTTTTCGCCTATCCCCGACTCCCGTCCCTCACACCCCCTACATTTTTTCTGCTGATTCATTTTTTCGCTCGGTTTAACTCTTCTTTCCCCCCCGCCTCCGTCCCCTACCCCCTGCCACTTACTACACAAACGTGAGATCGATATTCCATTTCCATGAAGTTCTCATCTACACCTACGTCTAGGGAGTATCCCGGGAAAAAATCCCGATATATTGGTCACATTTCCTAATTCATGTTTCCCAAACCACAATTCCCAGTCCGAAATTCCCAATGCACATTTTCCCCCTTAAATATAATTCCCAAAAAATTCTTTTCCTATGCTTTATAAGACCTAATATCCCAATACTTTATTATTTACATTGACAGTTTAGAAATTCATTAAAATTGAATATTGTGGGCTACTTATCACAAGTGATTTAAAATTATTACCGCCTCCAAATATTAATCGTATTTTCGCACGGCATCAAATATTCTGTTTTCTTCTGTTCGGGTTGGGTGAGGAAACCTTTGTTGTTTGCATGCCAATGTCAATGTAATTTTGAAGAATTCTAAGTGATAGTTCAAAAAATGAACTTGAAAGAAATAAGAAGTCGAAATTGGGAATATAATTGTTGGGGAAAAAATATTGGGAAATATCGTCATTGGGGAAAATGGATTGGAAAATGTGTACCACATTCAAAAATTGAATGTAAATATGCTCGCTAATTTTAGTGAATACTTTTTGCTATTTGCTATTGTCGCAAAATTTACGTAAGAGGGACGAATGCTTGTATATCAGTTCGGTAATATAGTTATGTAATATCTCTCCTATATTGTGATTGCGAAATTTGTCCATCCTTTTATGGAGGGAAGTTGAATCATGCCTTCGGATTCGGAAGAAAACCTACATTGCTGATACCTCTGTGGTGATCTCAATCGGACTCTGACACATAGAGCCTTCTCGTCTCCAGAAGTCAAACCACATTGTGTTGATAACCGCTTTGCCTATTAGGATAAGCGGAGAAAATGTTCTTATACCTCTTCGCGAAGGGAATTGTGGAAGATTGTCAGAGGGAATTAAAAATATTGCACTCTCATGATATTTCACCAACCTTTGAGTTCCACGTCAACCCGTTAAACTAGAGTGCAGCGTTAAATTGAAGTGGTCCGTTTATATTCGTCGCACCACGTCAGCGTACTAAAGATCTGACCTAAGCCAGCGTAAGGTTTCTCTGACGGCCAGTCAAGGGTTAGTTCTCCAATGGACACAACCGTACGACATCGCATAGAGGGAATCTCGTATTTTTCTTGGCGCTCTACGAGCATGACTCTTTCGTTAATACATGGCATGGTAAGAATGAAATCGCACATAAGGAATATCAGAAAAAAAATTATGGCGGCACGCAAAAAGTGTGGGTGAATATTTAGGAACAATAAGTTAATGCGCCAGAATTCATTTCTTTGAAAACTTGGAACCTGCAGATTAGCAACACAGCCATTAAATTTCGGCCACCCTCAGGTCTACTGAGGATTTTTGAAATCACTTTCCATCATTTTCTTTGGCTTTACACCGGCGTCCCGTGGAAGATGGTGCATTCCCCCTCCCCCCCCTCGGTGCAACATTCTTGGTCCTGGTCACGCGTGAGGGCTCTCGGAGGATCCACTTGTGAGCGCGCACACACAAACACAAACATTGGAATGCCAAAGTTCGTCGATGGTGTGGTGAATCTCGAAGGCGGAATACCCCCTTACTTAAATATTACACGACCGCATATACTGGCTACTCCCCACACTTTCTCCCTCGGAAAGAGTAAACTCGATCGCAGCACTCTGCTTGTAAGGTGAATCAGCAGCGACATCCGCCATTTTAAACACTCGCTATCTCGCTGATAACTGGCGACTACGTAAGCTTGCAGTTTCGTACCACAGAGGTGCAAGGTGGCTCACACTGGGAATTTTCTCAAAATTTCAGCCTCGAAGCACCGTTCGTAGAAATGAACTGTGTTGCATTATAAGCCTTTATGACATGTATTTTACCGTTTGTGCTTAAAGACGTCCACAGACGTAAACGAAAGTGCTAATTCCCTTCACTTACCGTTCCCTCTTATATCACGAGTGCGCCGTTCTACTTTTGCTGGCTGTTGTCGAATGTTGTCGCATGTGTGTCCGTTTTACTGGTGGACCCCGCACGCCGCCGTACCCGATTTAGTCGTGTACCTAAAAATTCTCTCGTGTGAAAGACCCACTTTCCTCGCCAACGGAATATTCTCCAACGTTCTCTAATTGCGCAGTTTCGCAAGATTTTAGCAATTAAGACAAAGATTCGCAGAAACGTCCGATCATAGTATTCACATCACGCTTTGTGTGCAAATGTCATTGTTCAATATTTATGCAGTATATTTTTCCAAATCTGTAATGCGAAAATATAAAACTGCGCGTATTATTATATTATTATGTGTAGGTTTATGATCGGGAACTGAGGAGCCAGATGATGTCACCAAGACATGCAAGAAAACAAGATTTGCTGCATGAATCGAAATTTCAAGGGCTTGAGCGGTCAAAGGTATTGAGAAACCGACTTCATTTGCGGAGTTGTGGTGACCTTGAACTACTAACCCGATAGATGAGTTGCCTGAAATGATTTCTTCCTTGCGTTCAAGAACACGAACGCGGCATCCATGAATATCTTCTTGGATGTTACGTGGGCTTACCACTGTTGCCACGAGTCTGAAGTGAATGCTGGACTCTAATAAAATCAGGTCCTCCGAGAAAATTATCAAGGGATTCATCCTCGTGCCTAAAATTAAATTGCCGTTGAAACAAATCTGAGAAAAATTGCCATTTGATGTCATGGTTTCATACCGACCGATTTGACGGTATAGAATACGGTCAAGGGTACGGTAGTGATTTTACATTTCCATCCGACGGGGACTTTGTTTTACATTTAATAATAATAATTTTTTAATTTGAACTCATGAATACAACAAATTTACAATATATATAGTTATTCGCAAAACTTTTAAAATTGAAATAGCTATCTTGCATCACAAGTTAAAATAACATATATATTTCATAAAATTGAAATTTATATTTACAATATACAGTATACCATTTAATTTAAATCATGAAATAAGGTCCTGCTAAGCCCTTAGGTTGGGATTTTCAGCAGGTACCAGCTGATTATTATGCTAAACACCTCTTTTCACATTTCATTTTACACAAAGAAAAGAAAGTTTTTTATTTATTTTTTTACAGATTTTTACACTTCCTTTTATTTTATACATTCATATTTTATTAGTAAACACAACTATCAATTGGTGAAGGCTATTCGGGTTCTCCACCGGGTCACTCTCTGCATTT
>WURS02034055.1:0-11504 GCA_011762765.2 Rhinocypha anisoptera
TGTATGGTGGTGGCTCACCCCCTGCCACACGCCCTTGTGGCGGCTTGCAGGGTATTATGTAGATGTAGATGTATATATAACAAATATAATGATAATTTAATATAATTTATTTATTATACATATTATTAGTTCAAATAATAGATATGTGTCACAAGCTACTGGTAACTTATGATTTTACATTATGGTAAAGTGCATTCCGCACAATTAAATATATATTATCTTACCTTAGGTAACAAAAATAGGATTTTTAAAGGTGTTATTGACATAATTTATTGCGGTTTAACTATAATTCAAAATAAACATTATTATATTTTGGTAAAAAAATAATAAATCTCTGATTCATCCATAAATTATCACAAGTTCAGATGATCTGAGAAAAACGAAGATATATTTTTTTACAATACGTATGCTTACATCAATTTAAGTGTGTAGGATAAATGTTTTCCCCGCGTTTGACTCTAAATGGCTGTATTAACCTTAAATTATTATTTAAAAATGATGATCACTAATACATATTTTTTTATAAGATTTGGTCAACACTTTGCGAGATGTTATATTCCCTATCACAATGATGTTAAAGTTTATTTACCGCTTTCCAAAGTAACTGACATTTTAAGAAAGGTTAATCATCTCACCTGTAGGTATTGGAAATATCCCATTTCCTGCATCTCCTCGAGGGATTCGAGGAGTGACCATTTGCTGACCGCTGGGCACCCGATCGAGTGGACAGCGTAGAGGGCGTCCTCTCCCACGCACCATCTGGCCACGTCGTACAGGAAGAGGAAACACGCGGGGTCAGGCCGGTGCCTCCACTCGTGCTTCGAGACGTCATTTTCCTCACCGGGTGGCATCTCCACTTCTGCGACAAGTTTTCGGTCCTCGGCCCAAGGATTAAAACTTTTTCCCACCCAAGGTGAATACTCAAACACCGTCCAATAAAAAATATTCCCTATTTCTTCACTTTCGGCAATCAACATTTGCCACAGCTGCGACGGGGACAAATACTTTAACAAAATTGCAAGGAAGCAGCGGAGGAAGAATTTCCTCGAAGTGGGGTTACTTCTTTTCAGCGGCAAGTTCACGAATATCAAAGGAAGAATCTTTTCCATTCGTTCCTGTATCCCATCGCGTCCCGTTTTCCTAAACTCCAAGTTTATCTGCTCCTTCAGCAAGACGACGTACGCCATCTCTTGCACCGGACCGACCTTGTAAACACGTTCGCCGCACGTGATGCATTCGCGAGGGTTTCCGTCACCGATCCTGAATCCCTGGAAGGGAGCGCATTCGCCTACGGAGGCGATGACACGCTCGCACTTCTCCACCACCACGGACTTGAACTCGGGGTCAATCCATTCGTCGCTGCCGAAGCACGCCTTCGGAAAGAGAAGGACGGACTTCTCCAAGGAGACCTCCGACGACGGTGGGAGGGATCCCGCTTGGAGGAGGATGTCCTGGAGCGCGTGCAGGGTCTTCGGAGACGGACTTTCGAAGTCCAGCGAGAGAAATCTACTCCCGGCCTCCTCTCGAGACAGAACCGTCACCACTTCGTCGCAGTCGAGGAATCCCTCGCGGAGGAGCCGGTGAAGGAGAGGGATTGAGGAATTAGGGTCGGGCATCACTCCATCATCTTCACATAGTGCGTCGAATAATATTTTCTTGCACTTCACATCGTCGAAATGCTTCCGCAGCATCTCCTGCCACACGAAGATGGGGACCCCGCGATCCCATTTATTCGCCAGTGCAGCACGCAAGGCGCATTTCCCGTCCTTCGCCCTCAGGAGAGCCCTCCTCTCCTCTCCGGTTTCCAATTTGTCTTCGACGTACCTCCACATCCTCTGCACTTGAGACGAGTCGCAACAATTGAGCACTCCTAGCCAAGAACTAAGGAGATCACATTTTGAAAGGGGAACATTCTTGTCCATTTCAAAATCAAGGAATGACCTCAAAATGACCTGGAGAAATTTTAAAGACACCTCCGTCGTATTATTAAATACGTTCTCTACTTTATACTCTGAGATTTTGCAATTTATAGTTTCCAAGATGATTTTGTCGCACTTGGCCACTATTTCCAACACACGCATGAATTCATCCATCGCCTGTGTATTCCACCACAGTGGTTCACAGTCCATTCCCGTCCACGACAGGGAGTCTTTTCTAATAAACACTAGTAGGTCATTGCGCAAGTCATATCTTAGTACCAAACTGAGAAATTTTGGAAGGAATTTTAGATAATCCAGTTTGGAACGTGAAATCCCTGAATTCAGTAGGTTCACTCTACCGTTAATCATTTCCCCTATAAGTCTCAGTGAGTTCCATCGTTTGACATTGCAGTAAAGTCTGATGTTCAAATCAATACTCTTCAAATCCCAAACTACATCTCCAAAGACTAAATCACCAATTGATCCCTTGAAATTCTTTAAAAAGCGATTTAATAAATTTGGGTTCAGTTCCGCAATGCTTTTGAACACACATTTCTGCGTGTATTGGTGGAGATTCCCATCGACCACAACAGTGGAAACGTCTTTAGTCCCCCCCGTAACAATAGATGCCACCCCTTCGTCACTGTCTTTACATTCCTCCTTAAAAATTGATTCTACATCTCCGTCGTTTTTTATAAATAATTCCAAGAAATTAGTAAAGTTTTCCATTCTTTTCGCAATCATTTTCCGAGAGGGAAAGCCTTCAGTCTGATCACTTCCTTTACTCAAGACCCACTTGGACAGCAGGTACACTCCAAATGTGCGGTGAACGAATTCAAGAGAGCCTTCCCTCACCCTCAGCAGCCCCACCTCCAGCATCTCGTCTCTCACGTCCTCAGGCAAACCACAATCTTTGCGTTTCAGTAAGACAAAGGCGGAATGATTTTCCAGTAGCCCGATCGTCTTTTTCTTGACAGAGTAAAAAACAAATTTCTCTTCCGCATCTATCTTTTTCTTTTCCGTGATGTAAAAATGAATTTTTGTATCAACGAACCACCTGTACAACTCAGCTACACATAGAGATTTCGGGACGTTGAAGTTTGCTTCAAAAGCTGCTGTGCCCAGCATCCAGAGATGCAGGGGATTTTGAAAAAATTCCTCCTCCCCTCTGATCACACGTGACAGCGCTACATCCAGGAATGCTTTGGCTGATTCCATGAGATTTAATTTTGACGATGAATCACCAGAGACAGATGGCATATGATGTGTGGTGACAACTCCCGAACTTTCACTTCCGAGTGACGGCGACAAAAAGGATCTCAGAGCGACATCTATTTTCATCGTTCTCTCTTCTTCCCTCAATTGTCTTAATGAGTCACTCCAGCATGCATTAAGTAAGTGCCTTTGCTGCTCGGAACCCAAGGGCAAGAGTCGTCTTGACAAGGTCGACAGTGCACTCTCAATATTAAGGTTATTATGGTCCCTAGTTGAGACATAGAGTGACACTTTTGTGTCTTGCATTAAATACTCAAATACGGATGAGATCAACTCCCTGTGTTCTTTGGATAAGAAATCGAGGCCATCGAAGTATATGTGGAAACTTCCTTCGGCTATGGAGAATATATCAATCAATTTTTTTTCCAGGGACCATGCCTCGTTTTCTCCAGCGTGACCCCGAGCGAGGCGATAAAAAATTTCCTCCGGGGTGGCCTCCATGCAATCGCCAAATTTCTCCACGTGATCGTCCAACTGTATAACTTCCACCCATAGCTTTGGTTCCTTGCGCTTCTTCTCGAGGGCATCCCAGAGCATGTGCACTGTTTTCCCAGTCCCCGGAGGACCGGCTATTACTTGAGATCGCCCTTCCAAGATCTCGGCCGAGCGAATGTGAGCAGGGACATTTCCATGTAAAATGTAAAAGTGGGCGAGGTGCCACTTACGCCATCCCTCCGCACTCCTTAAACTCTCAATTAATTCATCAATTTTCCCTTCTGCCTCCCAATCACCACTCAGCACAAAGCACCTGCAGTCTTCGGAACTCTCCTTCCTTTCCTCCCAGGTACAGACTCTTCCGTATACTTTGCATTGCAGGTCTTCCTTCCTCGCATTCAGGACGATGAAGACGTCCATCGTCCTACAGCGGAAAGTCTCCTCGCTCAGTTCCACCGGACGCACCCTCGTCTTCCGTTCGACGAAACATTTCGGGTTGCCGTGAAGCACCTGGTCCATTCTCTCCCAGAGTAGCTCCACCCTCGTTCCGATCTCAATCATATCGCATTCAATCAGAGCCGAGATACTCTGTACGTCCAGGAATTCTCTCGCCGACTCGTCCTCCGGAACTGGGCCTGTTACAATCTCCTCGAGGGCCGTCTCTCTCCCTTGAAACACAATTCTCCTCTTCCAAATCCGATCCTTTGTCTCCTCGGACAAGTGTTCCCACGAGTATTCCTCGGTGGCGACACTTTCGCCGGGGGTTTTCGCCGAGGACTTGACCAAAATTATGACCCCAGGTGTGACGCGAGCAATCTTCCTCGCGGGGCACGCGAAATCGCATTCGTTTTTATTCTCACAAAAGGACGATTCCAGTTTCTCGTCGCAGACGATAGCCACTCCGCCGTACGGACGCCTTTTCGTCCAGCTCCCGATGAGGTCGGCGCATCTCAAGTACGTCTGCCAATCCACGCAGAAAACATTGTAGCGCGACATCTCCAGGTGACTCACTCCAAGTTTGAGGTTACTCACCTTGAGAACCTCCAAATTGTTGTGGGGGAATGTCCTGATCGACCCCACCTGTCTGCTAACCTCGATCTTCCGACGCCTGTGAGTGCAGACAATGTTTGGGAAATTCCTCAAATAATTGCGAGAGATTATGTCGAACCGCTTCCTCTTCTTCTTATTAAGGATGTGTTTCTCCATTTCTGGAATCACTGACCTCTTGTAATATTCATATAGTTCCGGTACTTGATCCTTCAAAAGGCTCACGCCTTTTTCTCCGTCGCCTTCCAAATGATACCTGGCGATAATCTCCGGGACCCGGACGATGAATTCTACACCGTGCACGTCGCTTGAGTAATTTGTCTCCACACGCCTGAGTATCTCATCGTATCGTTTAGAACCGGTTGAATCCTCGATGTCCGTCACCAGGTGTCGGATTATACCATCGTATTTCTTAGCAGCCTCGAGGTTTTCCTTTACGTAGGGTAGGCCACTGTTTCCAAAGACCACGGACATAGCCTTGTGGGAAAGCTCGTGTACCAAATTGCCAACCAAATCGGAGTGTGAAAAATCACTCTCTTCCTTGACGGATACGTATATTCGATCTTGGATGAGTTGTTTCGGTCCAGCGATGGAGCTGCAGACGTCACTCCGTCTCGCATGGAATATTACATCATAGCCACTTTCATCTTGGAGACAACGGAGGATTAGTGATGCTTCAGAAACTTCGTCCGCCAATTCGTATATGTCCCTTAGCTTTTCATTACTGTCGGGAGACCAGAAATTGAATCTGGACCTCTCAAGCATTTTATGTACATGGTTTTTTTCTATGGGCAAAAAGTATTTATCCAAGGCGAAAAGGCATTCGGTCTCACCCCATACATTTAGTGGATCCTGCCATTCCGCTTCCGCACACGCGAATTCGTGGCTCAGCAGAAGGGCCCACATTTCCGGACTCTTGTTTTGGAGAGCGGCGTGGAGGGCCGTCTCTCCTACTTCGTTCACCCAATATCTGTTCCTCTCCTTCTTCGTCCGATTTCGTCCCTTGGCCAGAATCCAGATGACTTCCCTGACATTTCCTTCCCGGACCAAGTCGTGGAATGTAACCCTTTCCGCGAGGAACGTGTCCAAGTCTTTGTCGGACAGACGCATTTCAGACAACTTCCGCTTACCCTCGACGCTCACGGGAGCCAGGGAGTCCCATCGCAAGAGTGGAAGGACCACATCATCCCTGCCTTGACGTTCGAGAGCATGGTCGATTGCTCTCGTCTTGGGACAAGTTGGTGTTTCGACCACAGTGTTGACGTCGACTCCTGACCTCAAGAGGAACTCTAAGCATTCCCTTCTACCCTCCCTGGCAGCTACGATGATCAGCGGCATCCCTCGCCTCTCCTCTTCCTCCTTCAGCCGTCTCCATCCATCGTAGGGGACTTCCAACTCCCCTCTCCGCACCCTGTGGCTGACGCCTAGAAGACTTTCAAGAAAGTCCACGTCCATATCCGGGGCCTGGAATCAGAGGAGAGGAAGTCAATTTACAACGAGAAAACTTCCCTAGTTCCATCTTTTTGAAAATACGAATATTTAAGTATCAGAAAATTATAGAATTACCTTGCTTCAATTATACATATACTTAATTCATCAAAATGTTACTTTTACTCAAATAAACTTAAACAAATATTTTTTTCCAGGAGGAAGTGATTTAAAAAAGCAAGAGTCAAAATGTATATTTTACTAGAATAATATTTTCTTTTGCTGGTTCTCTTTAAGTTATGCTAGGTTTATCAGAACTTGGTCCCTCTTCAAATCTGCATACATCCAGTAAATGTCATTCAATCGAAAATCCCTTTATTTCTCCTAGCCCTACCTCGATTGCCCAACAATATATCCCGCATTACACCTTTCAACAATCACTTGATTCGATTACCTCTTAAAATTCTGCCTTTCTTCGTGCTTCACAGAGTATTTGGGTCTTATCCCATATATCCGAATCTTAGTACACTATTTCTTTCGGTTAACAGGAGATTAAAGTTAAACACTTGCAAAAGGATTAGTCTCTTTGCAGGAGGATTCAAATATGGATTCGTTATAGAGTAAAATGTGGGTGGGCGAAGAGGGAATATTTAAAATAGAGGAAGAGAGCCTGGGTGAGTTTTGGGGGAAGAATAAATCATCATTGATGGATTCAATTTCGAACGCTCTCTAATTAAAACGAGGAAACTGAACTCCCCATTCTCCTCCCTGTAGCTGGGAAGACTTTCTAGAAATGCCACTTCATCGTCGACCTGCAACCAGCGAAGTCGGTAACCACCTGAAAATCATAATCCTCTCCCAAATGTATCTTCGCTCAATAATACATACAAAAAAATGTTCATATGAAAAGGGATTTTTCCGCATGCGAGAGAATAAAGGCTAGTTGCACTACTGAGAATGGTGTAGTCTTTTCATCTGGTCTTATAAAAGAGATAAACATCGACGAGTTCTGAATCATAGTCTACCGGATAGGAATATTTTTCATGAGTCATGAATACATTGGCCGCGTAACATATAACATCAATCGCCTATTATTTTGTCCGTGTCCAAAACTACATGGAACCCCTTCATTTCCTACATCTAAGAGTTTTTTTACAACCACAAAACTTAGTCCATGTTCCTCCAAGAGTCTCCTATCTTCCTTATTCTTCGCTCCACGATAGCAGTAGAAAGCCAAACATTAGTTTACTACCGAGTCACCTAACATCCTAAACCAATTAAATCCCCATTTATGGCGATGTTTTTGTTGGGGAGATACTGAAGCGGCTGAGAATGACTTTTAGTCACCACTAATGTTTCATCAACAATAAAGTTTTCATGGAATATATGGTGATGGCGAAAAAGACGATTTCAACAATAGTTTGAAAATTTGCGCAAGGGTCATATTTTTCATTTCCTGGTGATGAAAGTTTTGAATTATCAGTGAGATGAAAAAAAATTCAAAAGTGGTTGAAAACAATTCCTTCACATAATTTTACGAAACCTTGGAATGGAGCTAGATGTATCTGTCCAGTATGAAAAAATGGTCAACCTTTTATTAATGTTTTTATCTAAAGTAGCTTGGTTGCCATTTTGGAAACGGAAGGGTGATTTTCTATATACCCGTAATATTTTCAAACCTGAACTTCGTGCACCAAAGAAGAAAGGGAGAACGTGAAAGATTCTCCTTGAAGAAAACAGAAGACGTTATCGTCGTAATAAATCACAACAAATGCCTTCTCAACTACACGCTACAAACTAAGTGTAATCCCCTCTGTCATAATTGCTGACATTGTCTCCTCACACACCAGACCGTAGTCTTTGAAGTGTAGCGAAACGGATAAAAACATTTACAAATACATTCCTTTTCACTGTGTCATCAATGTAGTCGACTTTCTTTACGTATCATGCAATTCAATAGTTTTCGCTTTATTTGCAGCAATTCACGCTGGTAAGCACTCCGAAAATGAGAAAGATCTTATTTCAAACATCTTATTACTTAGGCTTAGCGTTGCGTGAACGCATACGCGTCAAAAATAGAGCTATTTCCAAGACTCATTCATAACACAAAAAATAAAAAAATATATTAACGATAAAGTACAGAATACACTCTTTCAATTGATTCCAAAATTCATTACTATCTATTACAAAATGTATTAAGTTATTACGATTTTAAATCTGGTCTACGCTCGAGCCGATATATCGGCTCGTGCCATTTATCGCCCGTGGAGAAAAAGCCGATATATTTCAGCCGGTGGCACTAAGAGGAATACCTCACTAAACTATAACTAAGACAGTGGTGAAATCATAAGCAAAAACTCACTCTATGTAGCACCAAATTCAACTTACCCTGCGAAAGAATCGCTTGATCCTCCTTAAATTGCCTTTACACTAGATGGCAATTATGACAATCACAGCTCCTGCCAGTTTGTTCATACAGAATGATTCTGCGAGAAAGTTTGTCTCCATTATGTCTGCCATGTTTGAGCTGCCGATCAGTATCCATATTCCAATCCCAATAATCAGATTTCCCCAAAACTGCAAATAAATATTATTCTCTGAATAAAGTGCTACTTTTTTCACAGCACAAAACATGTCTTTCAGAGTTGGCATATTTCACCAATCATAGTTACTTTTTAGGATGTCTCAGTGTGAAATAGGAGGTAGTAAGCTCTACAGTATATGCGGTACGTAAGGGAATTTGAACTTATTTTATTTTGTGGACATCACTCGTACTTTTTAAGGCAGTTCCTCAAATAAGAGTCAAAAAACGCCATCGTATTTTTCGAACGAATGGGAACTATAAGTTTCGCATCTGAAAACGAAATAATACTTAACGTTGTCACTAGATAACTTATTTTAAGTGAAAGCCATTATGTCTACTTTTTAATAGTTTGGTTTAAGATAAGAAAAGTACACATTTAATTTGTTTATCTTTACTACTAAAATAATGCTTGTGATGACAGGATTTAAATCATATTATTGATAAAAAGGTATCTATGGACAAAATTCTTCAGAAGTATAAATGTTATTTTTATTCAGATAAAGTTGAAGCTCGGGAAAGCGAGATATTGGAATAGATTGGAATTCCTGCGTAAATTCACGGAATCTCTTCATTAACGAATTACGAATAGATTCGGTGAAACAATAAATGTTCTGAAATAGAACCACATTTTTTTAACATCAAAGTATTATCATTAGGTGACAAGCTTTTGAGGCATATCACGGAAAGGAAGAAAGGGTGCAAATTAAAGAAAGGTCAAGGGGGGACGAATCATGAGGAGTTTGGGATTGTGTGATGAGGGGAAGTGATTGAGTATTCATTTCCGTTGAAATTAATTGGCTCATTCAAATGTTACTCGTATATTTCAACAAAAGTTTCTGATTAGGATGTTAAACGTTTGTAAACATTGGTAGAAATATGAGAAAAAGGAATAAGGTACTCCGTAATTTTCACTAAGATTTTCAATCTGGTACGAATAGTTTTAACGCTATGGCTTCATCTTCAGGTGGACCTGAAGATGTCGCCGTAGCGTTGAAACTAGTCTAACCAGATTGAAAATCTTAGTGAAAATTACGGAGTACCTTATTCCTTTTTCTCAGAAATGGATTTCCACATAGTAATGCCTGAAAATATAGAATATATTGGTAGAAATATATTTAAGTAGGAGCTTTGAAATAATTTATGTTGAATGTATCATATATCTTTAGGTGCGTAAGATTTCAAAAGAGTTTGGTTAAAGTAAGGGCTCGTAGGTAAAGTTTTTTTCTCAGCGATAGCGTTGCTTAATCCTTAAAGAGTTTGAATCGCGACCAGGTGAGTCAAAATCACAAGGATATCAGTCTCCGAGATGAACCCATTTTTAGGTCATGTAAAAGAATGTTGTCTTCAGCGCGGCGTTGTCCGGTATAATGTATGTTCGTGGTGTCACGATTAACTAATCTAGTTGGTCCCTGATTGTTCCGTGGTTCGCATTTCTCATTACAGTTTTTCAGTAGGCGTATTTGATGGAGAAGTGAGATTTTGGAGAGGGCCTGAACGAAGGCGGCAGACTTGCAGTCGCGCGCCAAAACGTAGGTATACCTATTTCGAAGTGTAGGGTTTGAAGAAAGAACATATTGATGATACGGAAGTCAGAAACTCATAACGTGGAATACAATATATGACATCTGGATAGTATGCTCATAAGGATATAATAAATAAATGTCAGAAACAAAATGTTTGAATTCCAGTGTCCGAAAAAAAAGTACATTCATAAAAGTCCACGGACAATAATTCCGTAAGAAGTCCAAGATGAAATGGACCCGGGGTTGATTTGCGGAGCGTGGGGTTGAGTTGGCTTGTATCATCTTCTCACTGGACTATTTTATTTTGGCCTTTCCGTTTCTTGGGCTTTTTAGTGTGAAATGTTTTGTCTGCAATTTAGGAAATTGACTTTTTGTTCTTCGGGCTTTTTAGTTTGTGATTATTGTCCGAAGATTTTGGAATTATCCGATTAATGTAGGTTGAATATTTTCACTCAATCAGTCCCACAAAAGCAGAAATCCAAAATCGTGTCGTGCGTTTTTAAAATAACTTACTCTGAGCCCGAGATTCAGGTTAAGGAAGGCGAACATCTTCGATCATCTCCTGAAATCAATTTCCTCCCGGAAGTACGTTGATCCTTTTCCCCAGCAAGGTCCTCCCTATAAGAATGATGTAGAGAGGAGCCACGACATTAACATTCTCCTAGAGGTATTATTTGAAATTGAAATTAAATATGAAATGATTTTAAATCAAGAGCACATCCATTTCAATGGATGTGCTCTTATATTATGCTTTAACAAAACAAAGAACGGTTTCACATTCCTATACTGCACTCTAACCATTTACACTGCAAAGAGATGATCAATTCATATAACCGGAGAAATGTATCACTTTGCACAATTGATTCAGGGTTGAGATGACATTTTTACACAGCCCTTTTTCTCAAAGTATAGCGCCCGTCTAATGCGAAAGTCATCAATTATTTGGTTGCGTTGATGGTGTTTCTTTGTTATTGCACTGTAGAGTCTCGATATAGAAAGAAGGAAGTAACATATGCGACTTCGCAACTTATTAAACTTTTGAAATAAAAACGTAGGATAATGTCCCATGCATTGAAGCTGTTATTTATTGATTGGCTATCTGTTCTATTTTGTTCGATTTAAAATCGTCCCGGCGCTGAAATTACGGCTCGTCATTTCTGTGCTCCTCGCTTCTGCTAATGACCCACCTGATGGCCACTCTGGGAATAAGCCTCTTTCTAAAAACACTGCCTTTTTCCAGCACATTCTCCGTCTGTTCGCCCACTCGTGACTGAATTGAGTGACCTCCCCCCC
>WURS02034076.1:0-11503 GCA_011762765.2 Rhinocypha anisoptera
CTCCATCCACACACCCCCTCCCCCCGATCTTCCGGTGGTGGTGCCGAGCAACCGATGCACCCGCGCCATCCGAGAGCACACTCCTCCCGGCGCCGTCGAAACCGCCGCCGCCTTCCCCCGGACACACCCCACAACCTCCCACGGACATCCCACGAGCGTCCCCTGACACAGCCGCAAGGAAGCGACCGCAAGAAGATGAGGACGATGATGATACGCTCCCGATTCCACCCGCTCTCCATCCCCCTCCGCTCGCGTTCCTCCAAGGGGGATCCCGGAGATCCAGCCGAAGGTTGCGTTCATGTGTGTGTACGTGTTTTTATCGCCCCATGAGCACCGTCGGATAGAAAGACCTCAGTATTAAATAATTGTCACTTTCTAAAGATGCCTTTCACTTTTCCTTCGCAGGGGGAAAAAAATGGACGAGAGCCGAGGGGAAGAGACGAAAGTTCCTCGGGGAAGGGGGGGAGGGGGGGAGGAGGACGTTTTTAGAGGAAGCCCCGCGCACGAGAGAGTCCCAACCATCCGAGGATTTTTCGGGAGAGGAATGGCATCGTACCAAGGACAGCGATCGCAAAAACGCACGTCGATGGCGGCGGCGGCGTCGGCGGCCGGCGTGAACGCCTCATTTGACGGCGCAAAACGACGAGGAGAAAGAAAAGCCCGGGGAATTGGGTCGCGGATCTCAGGGAATCGAACTTTTTTTGCGGGGCAAAAGTTGGACAGTCACCAACACGCAGAACAAAAATCTAAACATTCTGCATGCTCATAATTATAATCAGACAAATGATCTCCCACAACTACGATACTCTTTAAAGAGGCGTGTTCCGTTGTGACACCGATGAGAACGGGTTGTTAAATGAAGTGCTCTCAAGGATACGCGAGGCCACTTCCCATTTCTCTTTTGAGGGTGATTAAGTCTTTTCTATGAAAATTAAGTGCAAATAGTAAGGAAAAAATCGTACTGTAGGTAAAATAGTTGGCAGTCTCAGATTAAATAGACTAGAAATCAACAAATCATACATTTTGCTGGGCATAGTGTCATTTGATTGCATAATCATACAAAACAATGAAGCCTTATTACTATAAAACAAAATCCAAGACTTTAATTCCAAAGGAGTTACAAAAACTGCCGAATATCTCCAGGAAACCCACAAGATGCTGGATGAGCCAAAATTACTTTAAGTTTAGAATATTATATAATGAAATGATACGGCAATCCAACTGGAAAACCTGAGAAACATTTCGAAAAAAATAAAAACATTAAAATTAATTTTTTAAATGTTCATTTAGGCATAATTAAAAATATAAGAAATATACTGTAGGATAGATAGTCAAAAAGACACCAGGTACACAGGAAGAGGAACCCCCAATTTAAGATATTATATAAGGCCGTTAATTTCTGATCGACGGTTTAGTGATTTACTGGGCATGGGTAAGGGGACAGAATCAATCCAACCTGAGGAAAACGTTACATTCCCAAACGTGTGCTGATAACAGCAAAATTTCCACACACAGAACACAAAAATAAAGTGGAAAAATTAGTAATATAGAGGCCAATCATCACCTCAGAATGCCCTAAAGAGAAAGCCCATCTAAGGTTAGGAATAATCGTATTAAAGTGAATCTTACTATGAATATGATAAAAAAAGAAATGTCAAATACACAGAGGATAAAGTAAATACTTTGGTTTCCCACAAAATATGGAGATTTATTTTTACATGATATTTCCACCAAGTGACGGCCTCCACAGTGAAATTTATTTTTACGATCAGTTTAGTTAAAATATGGAATCTTCAGGTTAGTGTAGTGAAACCGGTCTTAAAAAATAAATCTGCATATTCAGTGTAAAAGTAAAGCTTTTTATTTTTCTCAGTGCCCTGGATTTTCACAAAGTATCGACCTATGACACAGAATAAAGAATTCTTTTCTCTATGGTCTCCACTTTCAACTTAGTAATAGTCAGATAAATTTCGTGCATGAAAGATAACATAATTAATACGAACTTATTCTGTTAACAACTGTATTTCTCCCTCTTACATACATTGTTCCTCTCTACAGTTATGCCTACAACTGCTTTCCCACTTTCAGATCTTTTATTTTTTGTTTTATGACATTTAATACAAGAAAAAATGTGTATCATTCCATTTTCATCTCAGGAATTTCAAGAAGGAATTATAAATACGATTTTAGATCAATTATCTCTGTCATTATTAATCATTATCATTACCCTTTTGGCAATAAAATGGTGACACTAGCCTATAATAATAAAATTCAGTAACTCCTGAGAAATACTGTCATTCCTTGATACACAAAATACCTTTTCACTTATATACATCTAAATAGCGGTGATTTTACATAAAAATCTATTTCAAGTAGACGTGAAGAAATTTTATTGTAAAACTGTTTCTTTTTCTGTTATCTGTTATTAAAACAATTTTTAGGAATTCATTTTATTGTTAACTATTATTATTCCTGATTCCTCCAACTATCTCTTATTATTTCTTTCCTTGTTTACTTTTAATCCATTAGATCCACAATTTTTATGGCAATAGTTTAACTAATTATGAAATTGTAGTTAAAATGGAAACATTAATATCTTAGCAACGGAAAAAGACTCCTAGAATCATTATTATCATCACAAGATATCAATCCAAAGACTGATTTGTACCAGATGTTCAAACTATCCTTCCACATTGAATACACTTCAGACACTGCTTAAGATGTGACATTCCAGTTCCTTCACCGTTTACGTTATTTAAGAAAATTAAAAATGAAAGACAACGCTGATGTAGTTAAGCGTCAGTATAAAAAAAATAGATTATCACAAAAATATAACCACCTCGACAAAAAAGAAAAGAATTTAAGGGTGATGACAAAAAACTTAAAATAAAAAAGTAAGCGCATAATGATGCAAAAATGTCGCATCGGCGTAATTCAAAAGAAGGAGAGATAGCATGAAAAATATAAAAAAGTGAGACAAAGAAGTATTAGAACATTTTCAAGGTAAAGGTGAATGGAATAAGTTGATGCTATCTTACTAAAATGAGCTGCAAGAAAATTGACCTATACTAGTACAAATTTTCATTCACTACAAAGAAAAGTGATCACAGTTATTACGCCCTTCAACTTAACTTTCTAATACATTCCCAAAGGACAGTAAGACCTAAAAAGACTATGCACTGTAATTATGGAAATAAAAAATAAAGGATGACTCAGATAAATACCCTTACTGATTCCATTTTGATCGCTATGATAAATATATTTAACAATTATCGTGGAATCGTTACCTGGGCACTCAGCCAAAATCCCCCAGAAATAAGTCTGCCTCTCATAACGGGGTGGAATTCACTATTTCATTCAGGTTGCTGAAATTGTTTTTTCAATCCTCAGAAGCCTCTTAAACAGATAACAGGCACGGCTAGTCACCGCTTAGCTCAACTTGGGCCTTTTGGTGAGTGTGTGATTCCACGGGTGGGCAAGCTCAAACCCACGCACGTCTGTGGAAGCCGCGGGTCCTTTGACTCGACGGAATAATGGTGGGAACAATACTTGTAAAGAGTGAAAGTGTGGCTGCTGCCCATGCCTAATCCTGCCTAACCTTCACCACTTTCTCTCTCGTCCCCCTTCACACCAAGACTACTCTACCCACCCCCAACCCCTTCCCTCTCTACTTTTAGGACCTTCACACCCTATTTATCCCTCACCCTAAAAACAACTCCAACACCCATACGCGAAGAGTAAACTAGAGGCGAGGAAAGTGTCTTTTCAACGAACCAAAAAAAAAGCAGCCATAACATTTCAAGAGCACACATTTTTTTTCCGGCCCGGACCGACGAACCGCTCGTCAGGGGCATTTTCCCACTTTTGTCCGTCTCTCTCGCTTTCCTTCCAAAGGAATTCCATGTTTAGAAAGCTTTTGTGGGGACCAGCGGAGAAATTAAGCGGCGGATCCCACTTTTGAACGTGTTCAGCTCGATGTGTCCACCTGATGTTACGAAACCCTCAACGCCCCTCGGCTTCTCCCCCTTCCGTCGTCGCATCGCACCGTCCGGGCCCTCCCCATTCACTTCATCGGCGAAGGATATGGTATATCGTAAAAGGACGAGGGATGAGCTTGAAGCCCCTCCGGGGACGATGCATAAGTTCGAAAATATGACGCGAAGTGGCTTCTCGGGTACCGGGAACAACATCGCGGCGAGTTACCACTTCCTAGTTTCACAACACATCACAGAATGTTTGTTCAACCCGACAGAAGAGGGGAAGGAACAGCAAGTGACTCAAGAAAATCTTCTCGTAATGTAATGATTATCGCTTGTTTTTTAATAGTGATCCTTCATTCCCTAGGGGAGTGCACTATCCATGGGTAGTATGTGATTCAATCGAGATAGATTGAGATAACGTATGTCCCGCCCCTTAAGAGCGCACTTTTTTGCTGGAAAATTTAATCCGAAATCGGCCTGCGTCTTATGTTACGAGGATGATTAATTAATTTTCCGACATCTGTGATCGCCACGAATGAAAATAATTTAACTGTACCGAAGTAGATAATTCCTTTATTCTTAATTTACCTATTAATTATATATGTTTAACATTAAATTGGGCTGATTTTTTATTTTTTCTAAAATATAAACCACAGTGAATATATTTCATAGTGAGTCTTAGACGTCTATGAGCCAGGAAATAGGGTGCATTTCTGTGCAATTGAAACTGCACATATGGTTTTTAAAATAATTCGTTAGTTTCGGTAGCCATTGCAGATATAAGTAATCAAATGGTTCCTCAGTGCAAAGCGATGACACCAAAATTAAATCTCTTAAACTTAACTTCGGTGACTGCCACGTTTAATGAAATAAGTAGTAGGGTTTATCACTAATGTCTTTTGATTCAAGAAAATTCAATTCATTCCATATCGCCCAATTAAATAATCACATGCACACTCTAAAAGTTAACAGGTGAGATACGTTTTCACGACATGGTGTAAATGATCTCCATCCATTCTTCAAGATTTCTCTCCAGAATTTGAAATTTGAAAAACCGGGAATTATTCTTAATAGTTCCTCTCAATTACTGATGTAGATTTCAGAATAAAAACCATATGTAGTATTCGAATCTAAGTTCGGTTTAATAAGTGAGGGTGGAGAGCTCACCTTGCTCTAAGACCAAATGCGAGTGCAAATTTACACATGAGGGTAATATAAAGTGGTGGGGGGAGGAGAGTACCTCTCCCTGTGCCGCCTGTGGTTTTGCACGAAGATGTGGTTCCCCGGAAAAGTGTTTAGTCGAAGGTCGTCACCGGGGCTTGAACTTGGGTCCCTTCTCCTGTAGACAAGCATTCTACCCACTGGGCAACTACAACCTCAGTTTTCAGAATATCACATTAAATTTTTAGGACCGAAAATAATACATTGCTATACTTCACACTTCACCGAGATAGAGTAGTAGATGCAGAAAAATAAGATGTGAATTACTATAAATTAGTATAATTCTTGACTAAACCTCATGGAAAACATTTTTTCTCATCAGTTAAGGAAAAGGTGTACGAAGTTAATGTCAAAGCGACTGATAACTATCGTCTAAGGTACTCTTTTTGCTCAAAAAACCAACAAAACAACCGCACCAACACGTACGTCACTTTCTCCCCAAGGTAATTTCCAGTATTACCCCAATAAAATGCGTACATCGGTCAAAAAGGAATATTAAAAGCCGCAGATGGAAGATCTATGGATGATACTCTTCACTTTCGTGACAATGGTACTTAAAGACAGCTTCGTCGAATGTGAGTCGTGCGCAACCAGAAAAAGCCATCAACCAATAGGGAATCTTAAATGTCATGGCCGTGATGAGCACTCCCCCGCCATCTTCTCGTTACGGAAAGATTCCGGATGATTCTCCACGAGCCCCCCCTCTCCCCCGTCTCCCAATGGAGTCTATCGTTTGCCCTCATGGAGGGATGAGCCCTCGCGGCTATGGAGGCGAGAGGAGGGCTGTAGCGAGATCTTCGAGTCGTCGTCTCGAATGTCAGCTACCCGAATCCCTCCCACGATAATTCGAAGGGCGAAGCTTGAATCAGCCACGATCATCTCTTGCTCAAAAATAAACTCGCCAGAAATTCGATGGTTTCAGAATCGACTACGGGGAAGTTCATGCTCACGAGACGAGGGATACACAGTTTATATTCCGAAAAAAATTTCCATTCCGGCACAACTAATTTCAAAGCAGTTATAACAGTTAATTAGAGGAATTTACGATGAAAGATTGTGGCCGGAAGATTTTATTAAATGTATATTAATTCCAATAGCAAGGAAAAGAAAGCAGCCTGAGAATATTATAGGACAAATAGCTTGATCTCGTATGCAGCGAAGGTAGTTCTAAGTACAAATAATGAAAGACTGGAGAAATTGGCAGAAGAATACCTAGGCGAAAATCAGTTCGGTTTTAGAAGAGGCAGAGGGACTCGTGATTCGAGAGCTGTAATGAGTTGCTTTGTAGACTTTGAAAAAGTATTCGATGAAGTAGAATTACCTAAAGTAATGGAATTGTTTCAAAAATAGGAGTGGACTGGAAGGATAGGCGTATTATCGGGGTGGAATGTGGCTCAGGTGGCTATATGTGGCTCAGGTAGAACAAGTAAGGGTGGTAGACGGGAAATCGAGATGGGCACAGTTAGGCAGGGGAGTAATGCAAGGGTGTCCGCTGTCACCTGTCCTTTTTAACCTCTTCTCAGTGAAGAATGGTAGCAGTAAGGTCAGAAGAAAAAGTTGGTGAGGAACTCCTTAAATGAGATACATTCGCCAATGACCAAACCCAAGTTAGTAATACAACAAAAGAACTGCAGACTTTGTTTAGTACCTTACAGGACCTGTGTGAGAGGTTTATAATGAAAGTTAATAGTAAGAAAACAAAAGTAATGAGATTTTTTGTGAAGCAAGAAGGCTTGGCTGAATATAATACGAGAAGGGCATAAATTGGAACATGTAGAACAGTCTACTTATTAGGGAAGCATCATAGAGGCAAATGGACGTAGTGGCCAGGATATTAGACGAAGAATTGCATTAGTAAAAGAGGCCTTTGCGAAAAGGAAGGAGTTGGATGAGAAGGACCATAAAGAAAGACTTATGAATATGAAGAAAATATGAGTGAAAACTCTCATATGGAGCGTAGCGTTATATGGATCCGAAACTTGGCCCATGAGGGAAGATGGTGATCATAGATTGGAGGCTTTTGAGATGTGGGTTTGGAAACAGATGGGGAAGATAAAATGGACGGAAACGAAAAATAATGAAGTGCTAAGAATGGTAAGGAAGTAGAGGCTGTGTGTAGGCAGGAAAGATGAATGGAATAAGTACTCAAAGGCAAAGGTTGTTGAAAGTTGTAATGGAGGGTAGCATTTTGGGTAAGAGAGGTAGGGGTAGGAAGAGAAAAGAGATTTTGGGTAGAGTGATTGATGTTGGGAAATATGCAGAAGAAGATTAAGTTAATATGTAACGGGGAAAATCTGACATGAAGCTCATCAAAGACCTAAGTTAACCGGTAGAATATCCTTTAATCAATCTCTCATTTTATGCCATTAAATTTCATCTACAATTCACTATGACGTTCTCCCGAGTAGACCGTGAGCGGTATACTTGGGAGAACGATATAGTGAAATACTGGTTCGGTGAAATAAAATGAAATGCGGAAAAATAAAACTCAGATAGTCCGTAATCTAAAAAATTTAATCACTGAATTCCATCACTCATGTTGTGTCGTGACATGTACCATGGCATCAAAAACTTACGGTGTTTCTATTTCATAAATATAAAATGCTAAATACTTAAGAACTTATTTTTCCTCAGAGACAGTAGATGAGAAAAAATAATATAAACTTCTATACGTTAACAATTAAAATATACTACACGTCCTAAAGTGAATTTCATCATTCAACCCATGAAAATATAGAAAGATGCCAAAAAACATTGTAACTTTCAGGCAGGCTCAGTGGTAATGGTCTTCGTTATCAATTTCAATGAGTTCGTGGGTAGTTACAATGATACGCTGGAGTAGAAGTCTTTTTCCAGAAGATTTCTACCTTGTTATTCCATTCGGCACAATTCAGAATGCCCATCATATAGAGTGAAATAAAATCCATGCATCCCATTTCACACTTTAAAATATGCTGAGGACAATTAAATTCATCGATAGGGCGAACAAATAAAATTGCAATTTAATAGTGGAGGGAGAAGACCATGGATAGGTTTTTGAGAATTATGTCTTCTGAAGGAATAAGTAATGCAAAAACTAAGTGACGCTGTGAAGTGGAGCGACGCAATAAATTAATATTTTTGAGTAACAGTAGGTAAGGATCATGTGTCTAAATCAGTTAGAAGAGAGGTAAACAGTTTTCCCCAGTTGCCTTTTGAACTTTTAGTCCTTGTTCATCGTGTCTTCTTGACTACCAGCGCTTAGGTATTTGATTCACATTATGACGCAGTAATCAAAAGAATACTGTCGGACAATAGTGAATTTTTCAAATCATTCAAGGATGCCATGATGTCTCCACGGGTAACATGATGGGATACCCATTTTTCTGCGCATCTTTTTGTAAACAGTACTTTGAAAAGTTGAATCGGCTCGCGCTCTGGGTCGAATATAATAAATCAATCGTGTCTTCCAAACAAACGTAGCACGAATCATATTATGTATTTAATGCTGTTGCGAGATGGCACACGGTCAAGACAATAGTGAAAGGCACCAGGCCCTGATATCAACACGGACCGTTCGGAATGGCCCGAGGCGCACTCTCTCTCTCTCTCAACGCGTCCCGCTGTCCTCTCGTCGCCTTACCCCTCGCCACTTCACTCTTGACCCTGACTGCTAAAATATGCCCGCTTCAGTATGCTAATGACGGCGTAGGTATATCGAGAACCAAATGCCAGTCTGCTCACGGAAATACATATATTCACCGGACAACACGTAACGCATCCGTGATCATTTCCGACGTATATCTCGCTTGGTCCATCTTTAAACGAACAATATATGTACGTGTAATGCCGCTCCCAATATCATGATAATGTCAGTGTTGACAATTTTTAACATGTTTATATTATTCCATAGGATATATGATATGACAAAGTTGAATAAGTGGAGTAAGTAACAGTGTCATCAATGAAATCGAGTCATTAAAATATTCATCTCTCCTGTAGACGAAAGTATTTGATAAAAACTCACGCTTTGTAAGCTTTGGAAACGGCATATTAACATTCAAGTTCCAAATGTTCACCAATCTTTCTCCATTACGCCAGTATTTTAAAAACATCAAATTATACCCACAAAAACTACATTTATTGTTCAATGACGTAAAACACGCCATTTAATTTACTCAATTAATATTAAATAGGATGTTAAGGATATAACAACGAGGAGCAATCGTATTCCCCATACATAACCGAGTCATAAATCTAAAAATTCTCCTTAGTAGACGTTTTAAATCTTCTTACGACAGGCTGCTTCACCTCTCGAAAAATCAATTTCTCATACCTAATTTGCTCGACTGCTTTTTTAAATATTTTTTAAATTAACTGAGATGCGACAGGTTGACCTTTTTTCAGCAAGCCCATTCAAATTTATGTCGAAAATGCCAAACACAATTTGATGTTCCACAGTTATTCCAGGGATCACCTTAGTGAAATATATTATTTAGGTATCATATATCATTGCTTAATGACAGTTAAATTTAGTGAAAGTGATTCGGGTACGCCCAATTTCTTCAAATAAAAAAACACATTGGAAATGTGACCGTAAACATTTTTCCCTCTCACCTTCTTCAATGTTTGTTTTTACTCTATTTTTCGTCACGCACACCATTAGAAAGGACTTTCTAGCGCGAGAGCTCCCCATTTCTCTTTTCATGTACTGGCCATTAAGCCGACGAATGAAAAAAAGAGGGAAATTTCTTTCGAGAGTCCAAGACCCGCTTAAATAAATCGTTTTATCCACGAGGCGAGGAAATTCGAGGTTCAAAGCAGCGTGAAATACAAAAGACATGTTCTTTTGGTAAACTCTAAATATAGTCGTATTCGGGCAACGCGGGTGAAATGGTGAAAGCTCGAGGAGAAATCCATAAAACCGGGGAACCGGGGAGTTATGTTAGCAGTTACTTACTGGATGTATATATTGAATTCTGGCGCCGCAAAAGTGAAATTTATCTCGTCCAATCGAAAGTAAATCTTTGAATAATGCCAATTTGGTATCAGCTTTGTCCTTTTTCCAAATTCGCGGAATAAGAAACATAAATATACACAGGAAATAGGTCCAAAACCTATCTACAAACACGGTCATAATAACTTGGGAGCCCACAGGCAGTCATTTCAGCATCCCTTCAATCTAATGAAAACATCTCATGCCATGAAAATCCATGATAAAATACAGAGGTGTTCCACCCGTTCTCACCCTGGAAGATGCAGCCTTGTTTTTATAAATATGATACGATGGTATTCCTCTTAGTAAAATATTCCCTTGGTGAAAAAGTCCCCCATTCGGGTCTCCGGGTGGGGAATGCTGACAGGGGTACTTCAGTCAAAACGTAGAAATGCAGTACAGGAACTTGGAACTTAAGGTCCAGAGGACTAAGTAGGAAGCTAGAAAATGCGAAGACTGAAATAACCAGGCTGGGTTTAGACACCCTAGGAATTATTGGAGTAAAAATGGACTGCGGTAGACATCTGAGGATACGGAGTACTCAAGAGATGTTCCCAGGAGATAACCAGGAGATCGCAAGACTGGGCATCACAACTGAGTGGAAGGGGAAATGGGGAAAGAGAGTTATTTCGTGTTGCTAGTACAAGACGATTCTGATGGTTAGGCTAGGAGAGACTGATAGTGCAGGTATACATGCCAACATCCAGTCATATAGAAGAAGAAATATAAGAGCAACTGGAAAAAGACTTCAGCATAGCGAAAGGAAAGGAAAATATGATCTTAATCGGTGATTCGGACGCAGTGGTAGGGGAGGGTAAAGAGGGAAGCAGCGAAGGACAGTTCGGAATGGGGACACCGTAGGTCCTGATAATGCTACAGTCTAGCGAAGCATGTTGACTGAATAAATTTTGTTACTGGGGAATTGCAAAGAATTCATTCCTGAATTGAAATTATTCTGAATTGGGATTCCATATAGTATAGGTTTCCACTATCTCTTTCATCAAGAACTATTTAGTCATTCAGCCAAAGGAGTACGTATTTTGCTGAATTCACTGCAGAATGAGTGTGCCGGGTTTTTAGTGAGAATATATTATATTATAAAATGTCGAAAGTAATGAAACTAAGTAGTAGTAAGACTTATTTTGAATATATACACACACACACATATATATACACATATAGTGGAACGTACAAAGACACAGGACACAAAAAGTAAGGAACTCACAGCGGTGAAGAATTTTCCGTGGCACCACCACCTTCGTCCGTTCAGGAGAGAATGGGCAGGGCAGAAGGCTAGAGGGAAGTTTGAGGGGCCCAAGGGGAGGGG
>WURS02034086.1:0-11502 GCA_011762765.2 Rhinocypha anisoptera
AGTGCATGTGAATGTTTGGTGGTGGCTCACCCCCTGCCACACGCCCTTGTGGCGGCTTTCAGGGTATTATGTAGATGTAAATGTAGATGTGTGTTATAAAAGTACGTCCAATGGGTACATGAAAGCAACGTTCTCATGAACCGCTCCCGTCAGAGAAACGTAATTTTTTTCACTCACTCGGCAGCGAGTTTTATGTAGTATATGGGGACTCCACGAGAGGTTGTTAATATTAATGAATCATCCTTTGCCGAATCGATCACTTTAGATGGTGGAAGGCTCGATTTTCGAAAAAAATTGTTAGGATCGTCAAGAGGACTTTTCAGAATTAGATATGGGCGATTCCTATCCGATTCACTCGGAAATCGATTATTTAAATACGATTCCCTATTATTTTGAATCGATTATTTTCATTAGATTCCAATTCGATTCGGTTCCTATTCCGATTCAATTTCGATTCGATTCAGCTACGATTTCGATTAAGATCCGATTCCATTTCAGTTAAGATTCCGATTCAGAACGAATCCGATTTAGTTACGATTCCGATTATTTTAATACGATTCCCGAGTATTTTTGAATTGGTTAATGTGATTCGATTCCGATTCGATTCCTCCCTATTCCAATTCAATTACGATTCCGATTCAGTTATGATTTCGATTAGGATCCGATACCGTTTCAGTTACGATTCCGATTCAGTTACCATTCCGACTCATTTACGATTTTATTTCAGTTACAAATCCGGATCAGTCGCGATTCGGATTATAATGCACAAGATGCGATTCGAATCGATTTAGAGGGTCTGATTTTTCGAGCGAATCTATTCTCACAATGCCATTCGAGTCGATTTGGTAGATTCGATTCATTCCTTGAAATCGCCAATCTCTATTCAGAATGGATCCGCTGAACTCGTCATTGACAATATCCAGTTCGATGACGCGTTCACGGAAATGGTTCCAGCCGTGCTGAGTTTCCGTCGAATGGTATTGCTCCGCCTAAGGACCTCTCTCTCAATGTCTCTCCGAATGCGCGGTGAGAGGGGAGTGGAGGCGGGCGGGCGCAGGTGTGCAGGTTGACTGGTGGAGATTCTGCTTTAGCCTGTGATTATCTTATCCCCACTTCCCATCCTCCCCTTTGCCCACTTCTCCATGACGGGGGACGTCCACCCAACTGCTGCCCTGGTCGGCATATTTGTAGCGAACCGAAAGGTCGTTCCGTTGTACCCGGACGGGCGGGCGGGAGGAAAGGGAGAGGGGAGTGTACCATAGGAAATAGTTTCCGGCGTGACTAGGTGGAAATGAGAGACAATGCTTTGTAATTCCACATGGATATATTTCTTTCAATTTTTATTTAATTATATATATATAATGTTGATAATCTCTGTAAACCCACCTGGGGATGCTGCATTGCAACGTAACCTAGGTCGTGAGAGAATTACGTTTATGCGGCATTACAAAAAATCTGAGAGAAAGATATTTATGTGGAATTACAAAGCGGAGTGAGCATAGATTGTAGGCTATTGAGAGATATGGGTTTGGCGACGGATGGAGAGGGTGAAGTGGGCAGAGAGGAAAACGAATGAAGAAATTCTGAGAATGGTATGGGAGGAGAGGCGATTGCTGGGAGAGATCCAAAAAAGACAGGAAAGGTGAAGATGGAAGGGATACTCAAGAGGCAATGGGTTGTTGAAGGTTGTAATAGAGGGTAGAATGTTATTTAAGTGGGGTGGGGGTAGGAAGGTAGAATAGGGATATTGGACAGAATCATAGGGGGTAGGAAGTACGCAGATTTGAAGAGGTATTAAAGTTAGATTTTACGCGGACAAACTAAGCTCATCAAAAATTACTTTAACCGGTAGATTACCCTTCATCATCACAAAGCGGAAGTGAAGTAAGTGTATACTGGAGAAGGGACAAGGAGAGAAAGTAAATTGTGGCTGACCATCCGGAAATTACATCTAACTTTATAATGCAGTCGTTTTCATTGGATATATTGTAGCAATATCGATACGCAAAGGGTGGAGCGCTTGGCTACTAAAGGGGGGGGACCCATGTTAAAGTTCCGGTGAAGCCGCTGGACATCTCCAACTGAAAAACAATCTTATAAATTTTCTGGTTACACGACGTCTTCCTGGGAATTCATCGGCGGCACAAGAGAATGAACTGGCCCCTCTATCCTAATGAGTGAATTATCTCAACCCGCTGGGTTTGTGAAAGTGCTTGTGTGTGTTCTCTACCCTCCATTTATCAAATCCTCTACAGGGTCAAAGACTTTTTTAAAAATTATTACGCTGGGGTAGTCTAATTTTAAATTTAAAGTATGGAAAGATTCTCTCTCAAGGGGTTTTCTTTTGGTTGGGCTGGGCCGAATGAACCGCACTCACTTTGCGTGCGCTTGACATTTTCATCTCCGAAATAATCGGAAATCCAAAGCATTGATGGAGTTCTTCTCCCCGTCTTTGGCTTCGTTACTGAAATAAACATTTTCCATTGCTTCCGAATATTTTCGACGTGTTGGGTCGCAAGAACTTACAAATAAGAAATTGAAATTGCTCGCAAACCTGTTTGGTCTTTATCGTAACCACGTTACTTCCCCTTACATTATTTTCAAATAAACCGCCACATTTGCGTTCAAAGCATTGTGTTGCCAAACTAGTAATCATTTGCCACATACCACATCAACATTTTTATGTTCTTTTTGGATGAAAATATAATAAAAATACTGTTAATGTATTCCACTGGTCGTCATGTAGTTTAATTCTATTTAAAAAATGAAATTCCCGCAAATCCTTGCTCAAGCCATTATCATAAAAACGTTTGACTTCTGCCATGTTCGATTTACTGTTTATCAATCAGTAACGAAATTGCTTTTTAACCGACAGAGTTACAATAAACAGTATTTTTCTCTTCTTTTTCCATAAATTCAAGCCAATTTCGGGAAGGTGTAGAAGTTTTTTTAAGAAAAAGTATCGTAACAATTCTTATTATTTTATATTGAACTTCATGCTATAGCTTCGGAGACGCGGCAACGTTACCCTATCAATTTTATTTGAAAAAATACGAGGTATTTTACTCTAGACCGCGTTTTTGATGATATAGTCTCAAAGTATTCGCCTACTTGTCATTATTTCCGAAGAAAGAGGAAGCGTCCGGCATATTAAAATTATGTAAAATCAAAAAAAAAATAATTAACCTATTTATCTAAATTTGAAATGAAATTGCATTTGTTTGAATTCAAATTTGGTTGAAAAAATTTCTACGTCCTTTTACTATTACGCGATATATTTCTAGCGGTCATAACAATTGAAAACCTTACTATCTCTAGTAAAAATGAATGCAAATTCTACTATGATATTGAATCTCAATAGATCATTAGAAGTATGCTTGAGAATTGGAAAATTTGCTACTAATAATAATTATTGGATTTGGATTTCCTTTTCAGAATTATGTTTACTTTTAACTTATTAGCACCCGGCCGGATTAATAGAATAGGTAGCGTGCTCGTCTGCTATCCCATAAGGTCGCAGGTACGATTACCTCTCAGGACATTGATGTTGTGTCTGTCTTAAAAATAATGTTATTCAATGTTTGGCGTCAGTAGAAAGATGCACCTGTAAAATACGCCAAAATAATTAACAAAGCGACCCCAGATCAACGAGAAGCGCTTAAGAAGAAAAAGTGTGTACATTTGCTAGGCGGGTCAACGTTTACTCATTTTATAATGGACCCATAAGGATGTAAGGAAATGATAACCGGTGACATAAGAAACTATCAAAAGATTCAGGGGGAATATTATGGAACTATTTCGTGGAGTGATATCATTTCATTTATATAGGCAGTAGATTTTTAAGGCACTTTCCGCCTCTCCGCCCAGAATTTACACCTAGGTCTGTCATGGGGAAATCTTCCATTCTCAAATCTCTTCGTGTCATCTCCTTAGTTACTCCATCCGTGCGACTTCCTCCCGGCCTTTCTCTTTTCCTTCTCCAAGTTGACATCCATTCCAAAAAATTTCCTAGGCAGAATTTCCCCTGCCACCCTTCTATAACGCGACAGTAACAGATCAACTCCTTCCTCTGCACATCACCGGGCACGTTTCTCTCCATTTCCATCGTTTCCGTAATGGTACTGTTTCTCACTTTATCCCATCGTGTTTTCTGAAAACGGCGTCGCAGAAAATCCATTTCAGGATCCAACGACCGATCCTTTACTCTTCTTTTCCGAATACCATTGCTTCTGAGCCGTAGGTGAATAAACTCTCAACTAGAGATGGACGATTCCGATTCGATTCACTCAGAAATCGATTATTTTAATACGATTCCCGATTATTTCGAATCGATTGTTGTGATCCGATTCTGATTCGATTCGTTTCCTTTCCGATTCGATTCAGTTCCGATTCCGATTCGGTTACGATTCAGATTCAGTTAAGATTTCGATTCAGTTACGATTCCGATTCGGTTACGAAATAGATTCAGCTACGATTCCGATTAGGTTACGATTCCGATTCAGTTAAGATTTCGATTCAGTCACGAATCCGATTCAGTTACGATTCCGATTCGGTTAAGATTTAAATTCGGCTACGATTCAGATTAGAATCGATTCACATGATGCAATTCGAATCGATTTAGAGGATCCGATTTTTTTAAACGAATCGATTCACACAATACGGTTCGAATCGATTCATTCCTTGAAACTGCCCATCTCTACTCTCAACCAAAGTCCCATATACGATATCATCCACTTGAAAAATGCCGATCACTGAAGCATACAGTATCCGTAAATGAAGGGAGCGTTTGCATATGTTTACTGATTGCATAGCCCAAAAAGAACCACGTGTCGACCGTGTAAGCCTTGGGGGGGTAGCGGACTCGCCGTCATTTTTTTTGTTTTGGAGGTGGTTTGGGAAATGCATTTACGCACCCCCGGGGAAGACAGTCCTGGGGAGTGTGGTACTCGGCCGGGGTTTTAAATCGGCCCATACCCACTAAAACCCACACCACCTGATTACCCCTATTGCTGGAAGGCGGCGACGATCTGCAAGCAGACGTCATCTGGCCATCAGCCAACACCGGTCCTCCGAAAGGTCGCGGGTTTGAGTCCCACCCAGGGCATGCTTGTTGCATTTGTCCAGATGGGATTTTCTATGATATGAAGATGTGCTAAAATGACCATAGCCGTCGTCGCACCCTATAGACATAAACGCTATCACTCCAGTAAACGATTGCTGAAACACGAACGATTAATACTGCTTTTAAAGGACTTATAATTAAAAGGGTATAATGGCCCATTCCGAAGCAGCGGAATCACTTCATTGGAATGGCGGCTATGATTCCGGCTGAGCGGATGCTTGCCTTAACTGGTTCGGCGAGGTGGTTTAAACCCCTGCTCCTGCCCACCCCCTCCCCTCTCCCGCCTCGAGTACACCCTCCGGGGGATCTTCGAAGGCACGCAGGGGACCATTTGCCCGGATCGTCCGCCCGGAGGGGAAGTTCGAATACCGTTTCGGATGCCCGTCGGAGGCGACGAGACGAACACAACACAAGAGGTAAGGAAGAGAGGGCGTTGAACGGACACAAAAAAGTATAAGGGTCCAGAGAGTGTTTAAAGTCATGGACAGACGGAAGTAGGAAGTGAGCACCAACGGAAACTTTTGATTCTCAGACTCCCAGGAATATTTTCCGTTTTGAAATCGGTGACTCCCTCACCTTTGATATGCTCGTTTGCCTTTCTTTATTCATATCCTCGAGCATATGCACTTGAATGCATACAGCTTATCACAAAAAACTTGTCCCCATGCCCCGAGTCTTTTGCGCCGACATTATATAGACAAAACAGCAGAGAAGCAGCGTGGAGAAATTCCTTGAGTTGTAATTTTGGATCATTTTGGTCGGGGGTTAGAAAACAAATCTTCCTGCAGCTAAAATTCTTACAATATTTCCAAAATTCTAAAACAAACTTACTTGCGAAAAACAATATTGTTCGAGGCCTAATCTTGGGGTTATGGAAACGAGAAATTTCGATCATAAGGAAAATATATAGTTCCCGATCAAAAAAAACAGCGTGGACACACGATGCTTAATAAATTTAAAATATTTTAACTCGTTCGGACGGAAGAAAGGGAGAAGGATTTATGCAAGAGTATATTTGGTATAAAATGGATATAAACTGAGGAAATCTATTATAATAGCTTCCAGGATTGCAGACGTTTTATTTGAAGATACCAAATTTTAGAAAAAAGTCCTATTTCTGACAAACAAAAGCCTTAGGGTACATTTAAATTTCAATAGTGTATTACGTACTCCCTTCCATTTTTTCGAAACATTTTCCGAAAACATTGCAAAAAATATTATGATTATAATATGCTTACATTTAGTTATTTTGAACTTTTCATTGAGGATTTAAAGAATTTTTAAATAATAGACGATTAGAATGGTTTTACTTTCGAGAATAATGTTTACATCAATTCATTTTTGTCTGCGCGTCTTATGTCCTTAAAAAATGTGGGAAATTCTTTCACATGAAAATATGCGCGTGGCAGGTGTCAGAAAGCAGTTCTTTAAGATTCTCCTTGCGTGCTAGGACATCAGAATTTCCTTTGATTGAATTTCCTCAGAAATTTAGATGATTATTATTGCTGTGCAGATTCATGACATCCTTATTGAAATGCAATACATTTAAAAAAATAGATCGTCCAGACATTCGAAATCATGTTTATCACTCTCTATATAGAAAGCAGGACATAAGAAATGCGGCATATTCTCATTACAATGAAAATATTCTCACGGCACTAATACCGCGCTTAAACCAAAGTGTTTCCTTAAACATATTTAACAGAAGTTCTTCGAATTTAAGACTACGTGTGACAAAGGCAAGATTAGATGGAACTCTATTAAAACAAACGAGCATTGAAATATCTTTTATTTTTCTTAGGATATATTACATGATATTATTTCACCAAAGTTAATAAAGAGATAAGGGTTTTAAAATATAAATGCATTTAAACAATTGAAAAAGAGGACAAAAATGTTCAAATGATCATATTCCAGTAAAATTATTAAAATCTATTTTTTTGCAACTACAGTATTAGTATAATTAAAAAATTTTAATTGATTACATTTCTAGAAAAGTATTTCTATAATTGAAAATATGTTTTAAATGAATATGGACTTGAAAAATAATTGTGACATTGTTATCAGTGAATTCAATAATGAAAATAACTTTATTACGAGTCTGCGCATTCACTCCACAGTTGATTTCGAATGTTGACTCCAAATACGATTCAACACTGTCTAATTGCAATTCTCCATTGTCTATTCAAAATTTCCAATTTTTGCATCCTTCCTTATTGATCCCGTGTCCCTAGTTTCTCCTCACAAAACCTTCCCTTCGATTGGCCCTCCAACATTTTTCTATACTCTTCTTTCTTGAAATTTTAAAACTGATTTGACATTAATAGTACCACATTAATTTCGTTCTAAGTTTCCCCTAGTTTCACCTAACAGTTCTACCTTTTTCGTTTTTTTTTGTTAACTTCCATAATTTTTTATTTGTAGTGACAATTTCAAAGTAGTCAACATTGATCATTACGTGCACGTAATTCTCTACAAGCCCCTTAAGGGTAAGCTCCAGGAGAATACATGTAATATGGAAGACGTCATTTACTTTCAGGACGACCCTAGTAACTAAAATCACTCTTAAAAGTAATACTGATCTGACATGGTACTGTTGCGATAACTATAATGTTATTATAACAAATCAAATTGAGGATATTTTGACTTGAAAGTCTTGGAATAATGGAGCATGAAAAGGATGAGGCAAAACACGGCAGTAATCTCTGCCTTCTATTTAAACACAGTTGCGCCATCCTCCAGTTGCACAGTGGAGGTCTTTCTTCCTTCCTTCAATTAGCAATTAGCAACTTTCCTCCATCCTCCACCCACAGATTATGGAGGAAAGTTTTTCCTCACGTGATTCCGTCATTTCACGCTTTACTCAGCTAATTACGCATCATTCCTCCTCTCTGATAGTCTGTACCAGAAAAGAGGTATCAAAGGCGAATAAAGCTCCAGCCCATAACAGACACTCAAAAAAATAACTTTGATCCTAAGCATAAAATCTAAAACTTATGTAGATGCCGAAATTTATCCTTTAAAATGTGGCGAGATAACCAACAAGCAATTACAATAGACTTAGATTCAAGAAAATCATAAGGGGTTAATCTGTATATCTTAACGAAAATTACAGATAACTCCAATGAATAAGAATTCCGAAAGGTTAGTATTGTTCATAATTATTAACATCTTCAAAAACCTAAATAGTCGTAAAATTAACTTAAACTTTAAATGAAAATTGATCGCTTCAGTTTCTTGAAGTGATTTTAGGAAATATTTTTGGTAGTTAGTTAATGGAATGGTAGTTAGTTAAAATGGAATTCATTGAAAATTTTTCAGGAAAATGAAAAAATTCATAAAATGCGTCGCTTAAGCATATTTGTATGAACTAAACTTATATGGACAACAATTTAAAGCGTAACCTAGGTAAACAAAATAGGTAGAAGAAGAAAATTATATTGTGATGGTCGGTCTCCCTTGCCCTCTCTGTTGTCAGAGGCCTATTTTATGTTGCTCATGCGTCCTAATGAAAATATTTTTCAACACCCTTCTCGTACACAAAACAAGAAAAATAAGGTATACAAGCAGCACTTCACTAATTAATAATCAAAAGTAATTACCAAATTGAAAATGCTTCTGGCTTCGGATATAATAATCTCCGACTGAAATGAAGAATCTTTTATTTTTTTTTAATTTGATTCCTAAATGTATTGCGAAATATATCTCATATAATTTCTTCAAAATATGTTGCTAAATGCAATTAATTGGGATGGGAAACAATGACATCTTAAGGAATTTTTTCTGAAATACTAATAAATCTCTAGGAAAAATAATCTCAATTCGTTTTCACCTGATTAATAACTCTTTTAATCAAATGAATTACCGAGTTATATCATGCAGTATCTTGCCTAACTGATGTTATCGGAAGCTTCCACATAAACCGTAGCTTCTTGAATAAACAATGCTATTATAATCAGATTCCCCTGTCAAACTCGAACAGGTGAATCGATTCCGACAACCTATTACCATTCTTCCGATCCACCTTCCCAACAAACAACATTCCATTTTCAACTCTTTTATTTTTCGTTTCGTTAAGTCGTTCCAAGTCTACTAAAGGTCTTTTTGTTCTATCATGGGCCAGAAGAATGTCAGGCTTAAAAAATATTGAGACCAAAAAATAAATACTTCATTTCAATCAATTTCCTAGTATTCCATTTTCTTCCCAGCTTACTTTCTTCATCGAATCGATGAATTTAATCATTTATTCAATGTAACATATTCTGAATTATAAAACTAAACTATATCTATGAAAACGTTCGTATTCACTAAAGTGTAACTTCAGAAAGTTCATCTTCAACTTTAAAAGTGCAGCTTCAGAAAATAAAAATGGAATCGGAATTACAAATTTCAAAATATAGGAGTTATTAAATTCTGTACATAATATGCCAATTACCACTTATTTATACTAATATAAAATTGTTCAAAAATTTCCGCATAATTCGGCTGTTGGGAGAAAATATATACGGAAATTTCTTCACTTTATTCAATTTTTCATAACTTTACACCAACTAAGGAGAAGTGTCTGACATAACCTGCGTTACTATCTAAACAAGAACAACAATGCATATAATATTCCTTCATATGATGCTCACTACAATCCATTCAATTCCAAGCTACATGCAGAACAATTTTTTTATTTTAATCTTTAGTAATTTATTAAACCTTTTTTTCTCGCTAATGATAAGACGTATTGTAATAACCAAATTACATGGAATAGATTTCCAAAAAACTGCATTGTCTCTTACTTATATTCTTGATGTTATCAAATCGTGAACGTGTTTAATCTGTACAAGGTTATATTTATTAGTATATACTGTTTCTATTGCGTAAATCATTATCGATATTGTTGATTCCAAGCGTGTAAATATAAAACAAAATTTTGATTCTCACGCATAACACGTGGATGATTAATAAAAAATTTTGTGCTCAGGTATTAAAACAATACAGCAATGAATGCAATATGAAAGTTGGTAGCTGATATACCTAAGTCAAGTGAAAAATTAAGTCCTTAACCTGGGATCCAAAAGCGCGTTAATTCGTCATTAAATAAGTTTATATAATGCCCACTGAAAGAATTAAAACACCGACAATATGTGTCGTACTCTAGATTCCAAGCCCAGGAAAAACCCGCCAATTGTGAAGGTGTGCCGACGAAACCAGAAGAAAAATTTCTGGCAAGGGACACCATCGAATATTCAACAGCTTCTTTATTCGTTAAACGCAAGCGACATCATATGAAACCAAACATCTTCCAAGACAATAAGTTATTTTTTACTCTAACATGAACGCCACATTCTCTCCGACTTATTCACTATCCAGATGACGTACACAAGGCACTATGAATGCAATCAATTTGATAACTTGGCCGACACTCGGAGGTCTAATTTCAGGACCTCATCCAAGTCCCTCAGGGAATAGAGGGTGGCAGCAATTAGAGAAAGGGATTCATGCGCGAACAGCTTTCGCGAGGTGAAAGTTGTAAATAACCGAAACAATATGCCTTATTGCGCATGACGAATGACGGACAGATACCCCTCAAATGGTCCCCCTACCTTACACTTATTCCCCCTCTCTAAATTTATCAGAGGCCAAGTTAAAGCAAATGGACTGTAGCAAGCTGAAATACTGAGTTCATGCTCCAAATCCCGAAGATATATATATATATATAACACAACTAAAAGAACACTTACACTTGAATCCAAATTTTCAGTGGCCGAGACTTCTTTTTCCTCGATCCCTAAGAAAAAGGTATGCCTAGACCACCAAAAATTCGGATCCAAGTGTTTTTCTTTTATCTGTGTTCTATGTTAATATTATGTCATTGTAGTTATAAATATATACACACACACGAACACACGCAACAACATACACACAAATAGAAACACGTAATAAAGAATCTTTATTACGTGTTTTCATCTGTGTGTATATGTATAAGTGTGTGCGTGTGTTCGTGTTTTCTACTCGTCTGAGTTTTCTTGAAGTATATATATTTATATAATAATCACGGAAAACACTGATGAGTACTAGTAAATAATGAACAAACACAGAACAATGAAACATAGACACAAATAATTAAAAGACGGAACACTCACTCACATAGTAGAATTTTCGGTTAGCTCTTCGTCAGCGGAGTAAGAATACCAGTATAATTTGAATGTTCCATCTTTTATTTATTTGTGTCTATGTTTCATTATTCTGTGTTCGCCTCCAGATATATATATATATATATATATATAATCACTTTGAAAAGGTTCACAATGTGAATAATATTGGTAATAATGTGAATGTGAATGATATTCTCTCCTGAACGGACGAAGGTGGTGGTGCCACCGAAAATT
>WURS02034096.1:0-11501 GCA_011762765.2 Rhinocypha anisoptera
ACCACTGTGAGTTTTTTTCTTTTTGTGTCCTGTGTCTCTATACGTTCCACTAGTGTTCGAACCAATATATATATATACATATATATACACATATATATCCATATATATATATATACACATAATATCTCACTAACACACCTTGGTAGATTGATCTTTCTAACGTCTTATTATTAGTATATGAATGTTAAAAAAATACCTGTATTCTTATATGTTTCAAAACTATTGTTACGAATGCTATCTGTGATGACTTACCTCCAAGAAATGTCAATTATTGTAATAGTTGAAATATATATTTATCTTGAAACCAATCTCGATTTTTATTTTGAGGGGAGCCTTTCGTAAAATTGTCTGTTCCCACAAATCTATCAGACCGTGTTACGGGACAAATTTTTTCGCAAAGGTATTATCTCAGGGTTTGGCCAATGATATCTACTGATAATAAGCCCATACAATATTATCTGAATTCAAGATGGAATTAAATGCTACCTAAAAGGCTACCAAAAAGGAATCTTTGTTGGCCAAATGTTTTTTTTTAATATCATCGTTTTACTGCACAATCAAGTCTCCTACGGGCCTGTGCTCCCGGAAAATATTAATAGATTTTTGCACGTAACAATTGTAAGGGTAACAAGAAACCCAAAAAACATTTAATACACCAAAAAACATCTTTTGGGTCAAGTAATTTCATATTCTGATTCAGATATACTTTTAATTTTTATTCAGCACAACCTCAAACCATTGAAGTTTCCGGTGGGAATCTCCCGATGGCATTTCTCAGGTCACTTTCATGATTTGACTGGCCTGTCATTACAGTATCCACATGTCTCACCTTCATTTTAAGACTATAGTGAGGGAAAACCACACAAAAATCATATACTTAAAGGAAAACACAATATTTATTCACTGGGTTTCTTCCCCCAGGTTTATACATAAATAAAACTTTATACAGCATGTGGACAAGAGAATTCATTAAGCAAAAAAACAAAGATACAATAAAAAATCGTCGATGCAAATACTTGATCACGATCACAAAAGGAATGTTTAACAACAGAAAAGTCTTGATGGAGAAAATAACACTTCAAAGGATCTTGAAAAGTACATCTTAACTCAAGTCGTTACCAGCTTAATAATTACTTCAATTGCTCCAATTGTCATTTGAACAATTTTTTGAGAGCGGTAAACTTTTTACCTCTTGATAAAATGTCCATAATTAATATGGGAGAAGAATATCTTGAGCTATCTTAACTCCAGTCCTTGTACCAGCATATATAAAAAACTTCTACTATATACTATACAACTTAAACCTTTAACTGCAACATAAAATATTCTTACTTCCCATAAAACTTTACCGACCATGTCCTTTCTTAAACCCCCCTTTTTTTGACTATCTGAACATACTGGTTCGTAGTGGTTGGAAATTGATTACACTTTTTTTTTACAAAGATTTCTACCTCTTAACATAATGTTTGAGGTTTTATTTATGAGCATAACCTTAGATGTGGAACTTGAGTCAAATAACAAAGTATCCCTGATCGAATCGCAAGAAAAATGTGGAGACATTAAGAAGAATTTACCACGTAACATAACGCTGATTAAAGTAAGAGGTGATTCCACCAGTTTCTCTGACATAAAAATGCCTCGCAAACTATAAATCGCATCAGCTCTCTGTAAAATTTGGGGATTCGTTAACGCAGTATCCACACCTCTGATCTTCACATTAAGATTATCGTACAGATAACCACAAAACGTCATGGACTTCAAGGAACACAATGTATACTCAACAGGCTTTTTTTCCCCCAAGATTATTCCTTGCGTAAAACTTCATACAGTCTGTAGACACAGGATTAAGTAAGCACAAACAATGATGCAATTAAAAACAGTTGAACACACTGGTGAAGATATACATCGATAGGTATACATGATCACATAAAAGAACGTTTAAACAACATAAAAGTCTTGACAGGTATAAAAATACTTGGAAGGATATTGAAACAATAAAATACATCAAAATATTTTGGAAACCTCATTTAAGAAGTCATTGTTATTGTAGTCTACCATGCTACGTATGACGAGATAATCTCATGCGACGATTTTTAGGGAGTCGTAATGATAACAGCGGTTATGAGGTCTTTACAGCGATTAGTAATTCGATTGTTAAGAGTTATTCACAACCGTAATCTTAAACTTGGAACTTGAAAAATAACAAAACGTCTGGAGTTACATCAAACGGAATTGTAGAGACACACTGAAGAATCGAATAAACTATACGACATCCAAAAATACCAGAGAGGTGTCATTCAACGAGTTTCTCTGAATTTTATAAGGAAGACAGATTAAAGACTTGTTACACCTGGTAACAGTGGACTTTGTCACATAAATTCACCTCTACTACAGCAAATATGTACTCAAATTGTTTAACAAGGTAAGTCTCGCTAAGAGAAATTAATTTGTTTAACAAAGACAAGTCTTGCTAAGAGACATTAAATTGTTAAAGAAATATAAGTCTTCCTAAGGGAAATTAAATTGTTTAACAAAGACAAGTCTCGATAAGATACATTAAATTGTTTAACAAAGATAAGTCTTGCTAAGAGAAATTAGATTGTTCAACAATGAGAAGTCTCGCTAAGAGAAATTAATTGTTTAACAAAGACAAGTCTTGCTAAGAGTAAATTGTTTAACAAAGACAGTCTTGCTAAGAGAAATTAAATTGTTCAACATAGACAAGTCTCAATAAGAGACATTCAATTGTTTAATAAAGGTAGGACCCCCTATGATAAATTAAATTGTTTAACAAAGACAAGTCTCGATAAGATACATTAAATTATTTATCAAAGACAAGTCTCGACTAGAGACTTCAAATCATTTAAGAAAGACATGTCTCACTAAGACAAAGTAAATTGTCACAAAAAGATCAAGTAATTTGTTTAAGAAAGACAAGTCTTGCTAAGAGAGATAAGTCCCTCTCCGAATGACACACCTGAACATGTGGTCAACAACTTCGAGGACACTTAAAGTCGTAAAGAACTTATTGTTGTTCAGACGAGTAATGTAGGGTAGCGTGTCCCAGCGGAACGATACAATTTTGATCAAACAGTGAGTACCACAAACACCCTTTTGAGGATTCGAGACTTATGAAGTACACCTCTGAAATTACGTCCGATAGCTCCCGAATAGAGATTTTACCGAGAGAACGCACTGGTATTCGCTGAAGCAGACTGACTGTAGAATAACAGCAGGACTGGATAACTGAATAAATACATTTTAAGTACAAAATTAAATTGGAAAATAAATGAATATGTGTGTATATATATATATATATATTTGCTAAAGTCTCAAGCCTATCCATCATTCATTAAATCTCTTAATCCAAAAAAATAACATCTCCGTCGCAGAATCCCTTGCGATTGAAGAAATTCATAAACAATCCCGACATAGTTTTCACTTCTGCCGACAGAGGTTCGTCTATTGTGGTTATGGACGGAATAAGACTACGAAAATGAGGCAAACTGACAACTTTCTGATACATCCTCCTATAATCCGACTTCCGTCAAGATAATCACCTCTTTCTCGGAGAAAAATGGCCCAAATGAAGGACTCTCCGATGCTGACGTTAATACTCTTTCTTCACCCCACTCACGTACACCACATTTTTACGTCCTTCCGAGAAATCCACGAGAAAAATCATCGTGGGTGCCCCAAAAGACTCCTTCACTACAACTCCCCTACCGAAAGAATTTCCGCCCCTGTATATTTTTTTTACTCCGACCGCCCGTCCCCTGGCAAATTCACTTTCATCCTTCACGAGAGAGAAACATGCCAGTTCCTCAAAACCGACTCGCATCTGAATCCCTCCCACGAAACTCAAACATAATCACGGCCGCCATCGACGTAGTTTCTTTGCACACGTCAACATCGTCCGGTGAACGAGACACGTTTTAACTCGTACTTAAATGACAGGGCAATAGTTTAACGTTGGGGAAAATAGATGTTTTTTTTTTGGGGGGGATTATGGCATCGATGCAGTAGCTTGGGTTTTTCGTTGGACTTTCATAAAGTTGAGAACTGGTTTCGATCTTTCGCACTTTTGATTTCAAAAGAAAACTCAAAACGGCTAACGGGGAAGGCGGAAGGGGGGAAAACTTCGAAAATGCTTATGAAGATTGCTGGAGAAGGTCCAGGATTTCCCCTCCAGCCGAGACAACGTCTTTGTGGACAGAAGGAAGGTTTTGAATCATGAGACAGAATATGGATAAGAACCGACATCTTGTGGACGTTAACGGCCTTCAGTTCCCCCCGAGAACTTCCCGGGAGAAGAAGGTTTACCTGGAAACTCCTATTGGGCCGTGTAGAAGGTGTTCTGGAATCGAGAAGCGGATAACACCTTCGGATCACCACCGGAACTGATTGGGAAGGTGTTCCGAACACAGGTGGATGGTCTCCTCTATGGAGATATGGTTGCGTGCGACAAAAGTCCTTCGTGGACAAGAAAAATGCTCGTTCTGAACAGGTTTTTAGTTGAACTCGGCAGTTTCCTCAAATATCCACATGGGTAACGATAACTGGAATGCTATCGGGGTAGATTTATCTGGAAAATACGTGTTTATTTGGCTGTTCTTGAAATTCAGTACGAGACACTTGTGCTCGTCGACTTATGTAGAGTGATGCATCGCTCAAAACTTGTGATAAGAGTGTTTTAAAGTGCCTCCTGACTATGTTGAGGTAATTTCACAGACCTGAGGTCATCCCCAGGAGAATTAAGGGTGACACGACGACTTATGTTTGGCTGAGGAGATTGTGATAGGGGAGACCGATAAGCAGAAGAGGATACAGCCCCGATCACACCCTGCGCTGATCAAAAATGATGTTCAGAACACAGTTGGACGGGCCACACCATGAAAATGTGGCAACGCCATAGGAAGTTCCTCATCAAAGTGGAAGTGATTTCGATTGGCCGTGCATTTTTATAAATAAAAATTGAACCAAATACGACAAAGAGACAAATTATTGTAACGATAGTTACATGTGTTGTTGCATTCCTTTGAATGCTATAAATGACCGTGTTCTTAAAGATGAGCCCAAGGCATTTCATTTTTTGCCATTACCATTTATAATTGTCATGTATTTTTTTAAAAATGATTTCTCTATAAAAATTTATCATACAATGAACGCAGATGTGAATTATTATAATCGACGTAAAGGTGGAGAACCTGAGGGGACCTGAAGGTCATACACGACCTTCAGTTCCCCTCGGGAACTTCCCGGGAGAAGAAGGTTTACCTGAAAACTCCGATTGGGCCGTTGAGATGGTGTTCTGGAATCGAGAAGTGGAGAACACCTACGGATCACCACCCGAACTGATCGGTTAAGGTGTTCCGAACACCGGTGGATGGTCCCCTCTATGGAGATATGGTTGCGTGCGACAAAAGTCCTTCGTGGACGAGAAAAATGTTCGTTCTGAACACGTTTTTAGTTGAACTCGGCAGTTTCGTCAAATATCCACGTGGAAAAAAATAACTGGAAAGGCTATCGGGATAATTCCCAAGTAGATTTATCTGGAAAATACGTGTTTAGTTGGCTATTCTTGAAATTCAGTACGATGACTATGTGCTTGTCCACTTATGTAGAGTGATGCATCGCTAAAAACTTGTGATAAGAGTGTTTCTTACGTGCCTCCTACCGACGTCAAGGTAATTTCATTGACCTGAGGTCCTCCCCAGGAGAGTTAAGAGTGACCTGACGACTTATATTTGGCTGAGGAGATAGCGGAAGGGGGGACCGAGAAGTAGAAGAGGATACACCCCCGATCACACCCTGCGCTTATCAAAAAAGGTGTTCCGAACACAGTTGGACGGGCCACACCATGGAAATGTGGCATAGCCGTAGGAAGTTCTGCTTAAGATGATTGGAGACGGGGACAGGGTTAATCCCGGACCTCAGAACTGCTATTTTTGAACACGTTTTTAGTTGAACTCGGCAGTTTCGTGGAATCTCGATGTGGGTGACGATGGAAGTTATGTTATGAGCTGTTATTTGATGTGCTCGAGTGTCACCGTGGCAACTTGTCCAAGCAGCAAAGATAGCGGCGAAAAAGAAAGAGAACGGAGGTGCCTCGAGTGCCGAAAACGAAGACAACGGAAAAGCTCAATTATTGACGATCTTTTTTGGAGCATTCTGGATGTCTGGAATGTTTTCCGTGCGCTTCGTTGAGTCATTGTAACCGTCATGACTTCATTCATGTGAGAAATGCTGTTTAGAGGAGCATCAAATATATTGGCTGGGATTTCCCGATCTATAAAAAAGAGGTCCCATACTTCCTGTGAGCAGACTACTTTTGTTGTGGTAGCACAAGTTCATCAATAGCAAAATACGCCAAGATAAAAGGTCAAAGGTGACATGTTAACTTCTCGAGAGGGGACAGAAGTATGAGTTTAAACGTGCCCTTCTCCACTTGTCAGTGAAATGGCCGCCGACCATCAACACAATAAGATCTCTGTGGGCAAGAGTGCACGTAGATAAAACAATTGTGAAGAAGGCGGGCGTGTGTTCAAATTTTGAATCTGATGAGTCGGACGAATATATATGGATAGATCCAAAAAAAGAAACATTAATAAGAAAAAGAACCCTTTAAAAACAGTATTTGCAAGTTCCTCATCAAAGTGGATGTGATTTAAATCGGCTGTGCATTTATAAAGATAATAATGGGACCAAAAGACGACAAAGTATATCATTGTAACCATAGTTACATGTGTTGTTGCATTCCTTTGAATGCTATAAATGACTGTGCTCTTAAAGATGAGCCCGAGGCATTTCTTTTTTGCCATTTTGATTTTTAATTGACATGTATTTTTGAAAAAATGATTTATTCTATAAAAATTTGTCATACAATGATCGCAGTTGTTAATTATTATTATAATCTAATATAAATGCAAGGTAAGTTTCAAGCCCGAATGCATTTCTGTGTGTACCAGCTGTTAAAACTGCTTAATTTATTTGTTTTTCTATTTTAAAAAACCCTCCTCAAAACTCTGCACTGGAACCAGAGGAATACACGATTCACGCGATGATTTTCCAAGCAATGTTTTTTTTTTAAGTTTCACCTGCGCGAAACCAATTCAATCTCTGAAGCTGGTGTAAACCAACAAGAAATCGTTCCTGGCTCCACAGTGTGCGTGTTATGACCATATGGTGCCAGGAACATAGCGCCGGACTGAGAAAAAAACTCTGCCTTTAGGACGGCGACAGACAACATTTTCCGACCGACCACAGGAAGACGAGGAGAGGGTGCGGGCGGTGAGTCTGCGATTGGCCGACGGAAGCGGCAAAACCGCTCTAACGAAGAATCCGTGACACGTCCGTTTTTTTCATTTAAAATGTTCAACATTTATAAGATCAGTCATACCAAGAAGACTGATAAATATAATAATGAGCCTTGTAGAAGAAAAGGAAGGAATGGTTTTGCGAATAACTGTGGCAACTTCCCGCGTGATAAGTAAAATGTAGATATTTAATATCTGTAATATGTTATAAAGAAATAAAGATAAGAAAAGGGAAAAGGAAGTGGAAAAAAAAGAAACGAAAGAGGGGTACACGAAAGTAAATACCCTCAAAAAATAAAAAAAAAGATTTGTTAAGTTACGAGAGAGAATCGGAAAGAGAATGGAACTCAGACTTGTCATCTGATAGCGTTCCAATTAGGAAAATATTTTTCGTGGTTGTCACTTGTATTACGTAATTGAAGGATTAATATTTTTTAATAAAAATGATTTTTCTGCCCTGGATACGACAAAAGAACATTTTAAGCATATTAAAATCTGTCATTAATTTGGAGGTTAATCGAATGAAAAAAAAAAACATTTTTTTTAAAAGTCGGGATAAAAATGTGATTTTTCAACCGGATTATAATAAAATTTTGAATGTGTACAGATGGAGCAAAATAAATTTATAAATGCACAAGCTGATGAGATGTAAGCTATTGTCAATGAAACCAGAAGAGTTGAAAATTGAAATCCTAAAACCTGTGTAGATGCCTATATGCCAGTGTTTTTTTATTAATATGGTAGAAGCTTGATTATATAACATCTAAAGGTCCACTCCGTAAATTTAAATTACTAATGATAAAAAAAGGTGTGGATACTGAATATCATAAACGTGCTAAAAAGTCCTGATGCTGAGTATCACTGCTCGCGGCTGTTAAAACTAATTTAATTATCATAAAAGCTAAGGCTGAATCCGCCAAATGTATTGTCTGTGCCTTGTAACGACCTGGCGAAATCCCTGCCCATGGTTTCCACGTTGATTTGGGTGGGGAGGTGAAGTGATTTCGTGGTTTTTGAAAGTATTGCACGTCAAAAATTCTCGTGGATAAATCTATTCCCAAGTTTCGCTGTTGTCACCGTGATGTTGCTTAATATCTACATCTACAAAATACCTTGCAAGCCGCCACAAGGGCATGTGGCAGGGGGTCAGCCACCACCATAATCTGTCGCAAAGGGCAAACCCGCTGAGAGAAATTTCATCGGCTCAGTTCAAGGATTCGTAACCCGTGAACGCACGGGCGGTCCTGAAAATTCGCGACTGTGAACTTCGATAGTTTCGATGACTTATGTCAAAGTTTAAAATTGAATACGTAGGGCGCGCGCAGATAATCGATGCACGAACGGTCCACCCAATTCACCGACGACTTTCACTGTATGGCAAAAATTACGTGCAATGCCACTTGTGTTTTCCCCGGACAACAGCAACTCCCAAACCGTTGTTTAAATTTCATGTCCGCTCCCCACGTTTTTCACTTGAAAATTTTTGTACATTTATTCTCGAAACAATTAAAAAATTCAGGGTCGCGAATTTTCAGGACGATCCGTGAGCACTGGGGTCGTGATTATATACAGCGATAGGAGAAATTATTTCATACGTTCTGTGTCGTCTTTAAAAACTCCGTTTTGATTTTCCACAATCATCCCATACCTTTTCGTCCATTTACATGCGTTTATCACACGTATAATTCCATTGCCATCCAGTCCCGAGTTATGTTTCAAGTTCCAAGCCTCTCCAGCTCACGGGGAAGTGGGTTTTTAAAACCGATTCATTAATTTTTCCCGAGCAGACAAAGACAAACGGACGGACGGGACGTGATAACTAGTCAACGAAAGCGTGGTATACGAAAACTCCCTAATGCAACACTTTCCAAATTTGTGCTTTGTGTGACAAATGTATTGAATTTGCACATGAAATGCACGACATTTGTATAAAATAAACAAACTAATAATATCTTCAGTTTTCACCAAGTAAAACTACATGCATATGATCAAACTAACGTGTACATAAATCCTGTTTTACACCCGGTAAGCAGAAGGAAAAAAAAATGTTCGGCCTTGCTTATACGCTTGAAAATATTTTAACTGAAACTATTAATCCCATCAATTATTTGACGATAATTATTTTTAACCAACTCTTGATAAATGATATACATTGGAAACCTGATTAACTTTCAATATACCATACAAATGATGTTCCTGCGGATAGGATTCTCTCAATGAAAGATCAGGGTGTCATTGTATTAAACCCTAATTAATATTTTGACGAACATATTGATGCGGTGGTCAAACACAGCCCGTAGGATATTGGGCTATATTTACAGATTTACAAGGGATGTTTTCGCATTAAGGGTTTTTCTTTTTTTTCCCCATGTCTTGCCGATCCTAGAATATGGATCGATAGTTTGGAGTCCTAACTACGAAAGTCATAAATTCATATTACAAAATGTGTCTTGGGGTTTTTGCGAGAATATGAGCTTATAGATGCGATACTGACCCAACAAAGGTATCATATTGTCAGGTTTATAAAGCGATGGAGCAGAGAATTCAATCGGATATATTATTCCTCTACAAAATTATGAATAACCAAACATCTTCCCCAAGCCTTTTAGGGTTGATACCTTTTCGAATCCCTAACAACACACAAGAAGTAAGGATAGCTTCCAAAGGATCTTCTAATGTACTGATTACTCGTGCAATAGTCCTACGGTAAGGATATGTTGTAAAGTCAAATCCGTTCCTACTTGATGTTGATTTTTTTTAATACGAGGCTATATACTGTAAAAAATCTTTCGAAAAAGAATCCTTACCTAACTTACAATCCATTCTTATATGTTCATTGGAAGGTATTTTAATTTACGCATCTTTCCTGTTTTAGGTGTTAAGATCTAAACAAGTTTTTGCTTTTCTTAATTTTGTGTCATCTTATGCAATTCTCTTTTCTGCAAACGGGTTGGTGCCCGTGAATAGATAAAATTATCTGATAAACCGAGACCCGATCTAAGAAGTAATGATGAGGTTAACAGTTTAAAGGACATCTCTGTTTGGGACGCTATTTAGAACGGGAATTAAACATGAGGAGGATCGAAACCTACTCATGAAACAGAAAAGTGTAGACACGACTTAAGAACAGATCCTTTCAAAAAAAAACTCAGCTGGGAGGCGATATATCGACTAGGACTTGGCACAAGATAAAATATTGTCAAAAAACATTTGGAATTGCTAATTTTGAAGGCTATAATTACAATGCATCTTGAATAATTCAAACTTATAAAAAATGGTTTTGTCTTTACCATAAATATTGTACTTTGTTGACTAGTACATGAATAAAAAAAAGCAAGATACAATCACATATCTAAAATTTACTTGTAAGACACATTTGCAACAGTAATAACAGCAAAAGATTCAAGTTTTTTTGTTATATTAAGAGGTTGAAGAGCAACATTTTTGTCTCATTTATTCTGTTCTTTTGTAAAGCACCAATTTACCACTACTTTAGTATACCAATGGCCGTCATGAACACACTGACACGTGGAAGACACACAGATGCCAAAGATAAAAGAGATTTGGGGATTCTTTCTGCCCAAGGGCACTTGATTTAAGCAGTCAGGTGAAAGTAAGAGATACTATTTTCGAACCCCAAGTGTCATCGGGACATTATACTCAACATTTCCAGGCATTTACCTCTCAAATGACTGCACCGGACATCAAGGTCAGTGCATACGTTGGAGGTGTCCGCGCAGACCCTTGGTCGACTTGAACACCTTCGAACAAACTTCGCAGGAGAGGTCCGCTCCGGCGTGGCGCGTCATGTGACTCTGGAGGTACCTCTTGAAAAGGAAAGACTTGGAGCAGAGGTGGCAGACGAACGGCTTGGCGTCCGTGTGGGTCAGGAGGTGCCTCTTCAGGTCGCAGTTGAACAAGAAGGCCTTCCCGCACTCCTGGCACTCGAAGGGCTTCTCGTCCGCGTGTTTCTGCGAGTGGTGGGCCAGGTCCTTGGGGCACGCGTAGGAAGCCGAGCAGAACTCGCAGGAGAAGGGTAGGAGGTGCAGGGAGGAAGAGGAGGAAGGGGGCATGGTGGAGGAGGAGGACGTGGTGGGAGAGGGCAGGCGGGGACTGAGGTTGGAGGGGGGGGGCACGGGTGTGGGGCCGAGGTTGGGAAGGGCTCCAACCACTCCAACGGCAGCC
>WURS02034107.1:0-11500 GCA_011762765.2 Rhinocypha anisoptera
TGTGCTGTTCCGATCTTACACAAACTTCAACAAACCATCCCCTCTGAACACCCCCTACATCCATGCTTACTTTTGATCCCACGCTTAAAACGCCCCCCCCCCCCCCCTACCATTCTTAGAATTTCTTCATTGGTTTTCCTCTCAGCCCACCTCGCTTCCTCCATCCGTAGCCAAACCCACACTTCCAATCTATGCTCATCATCATTCCTCATGGAAAAGGTTTCGGATCCATATAATGCTGCGCTCTATAATAGGGTTTTCACTAATCTTTTCTGTAAATCACTATTTAGGGTCACTCTCATTATCTCCTTCCTTTAACGCTACAATGAAAATTAGATTGTGAATGACATTAATACAACTTTGCGTATAAATATAATACGTGCAAATATTTTGTAAATGCACTTTCTTTCGGGGAATTCTTATTTAGAATCAGTTCAGTTGGCGGATTTCCGGGCATTATTCTAAGGGCACGATAAAACGATCCCGCGGGCCGCATTGGACCGTAGTCTAGCAACCCCTTCAATAGATTAATACGTTTTTATTTTGGCATGTTTGGAAAAGGTACCTCAAGAAGCAAACTATGCCAAGATAGCTATTAAAACTTATTTTCGCAACGAAAACTCTTTATTTGGAGATTTTCACAGAGTCACACACAAGGGACAATTTGTTTTGCGAACTCGAGTTCGTAGGGAACGATTTTGAAAAATCGTTGGGGAACGGATAAACTCGCTAATCAAAATTTGCATTCGTTATTTGACGCTTTAAATCCAACTAGTCCAGGCACATCAAAATTCTATCCGAGTCTAGAATCCAGGTATCACTGAAATCCTCATTACGTGTTTGCAAAATGATTTTCCACTTGTGGACACAGTTTTGCCCTTGATTCGTCTCACTGATTCATCTCACTGATTGGATTAATGAAAAACTCGTGTTCTCGCCGGAATTCGAAACGAATGCATCCAGTTATGCGTAGAAACGTTTCAGGAATATGAAATCAGTGGCAAACATTCGAAGAGGGTGCAATAAATCCTCGAAGTATTACTCACTTGACGCCATTAAAAAAAATTTTTTTTTTTTTTAACCTCATGGGAAATTCACCAATTCAGCAAGCTCACGATCGAGAATTGAGCTTTTCTGTCGGTAAAGTAAGTAAACTTAAAAGGTTAGGGTGCGTCGACGGATTGGGTCATTTGCAGCATTTTCTATCGGGTTTGTTATTTTCCCATGGATCATATATAAAGATGTTTCTTAGTCAAACTCACAGAATATTTTTCTCCGGTAAGTACGAATTTACGTAGTGGGGAACAGACGATGTTTATCACCACATTTTTCCTGCTTTAACACGGTACGCAGGATAAATTTTCCACTCCTTGTGAAATGCTTGGGAGCGAATGGGGAAGCCGGGACAAAATTAACCTCGTCAGATCAAACGAACGCGCGCGTGTGTGAGCTGTAAAATTTGATGATGATGCCTTTGAACTTTGAGGGCTCTGCGTCAGAAATTTTAGCTCCTTTACTCACACATAGATCCGTGTAAATCCAGGCTGCGCTCATTCCAATTTCAAAAGAAACCAATAGGCGAATTAAGGGGTGGATGATACGGGTGGGGAGCGGTCTTATCCTGGCGCGATAAACTTGAACGAGTGAAGAGGAGGAAGCGGGAGGGGAGGCGATGACTGAGAGAGAATTTCAATCGGGAGGAGGGAAAAACGTGCCCGAGAACGCGCGCATGGATACCGGATAAAGGAGCGTGGAAAATCATTCATTCCCTGCCGGGATATTATTAATCGCGCTACATTGTAAACCCCAGTGCGAAACTTCAGCGCGTGAAAAAAATTACGAACGCAAATTTTGTCGTGCCTTCACAACCCACCAGGATATATTCGCTTCGCTAGCTTATCCTTCACCGATCTACGAAATATATATTCGGCATCCCCAAGGGTGAGTTATGTAAGGATTCACGAGACGTAACGCTCACAAAATTGCTATTTACTTTTCTTCCAAGTATTCGAGGGCAACCTATTTACGGCATATCGACGGCGGCATGATCAACCTCTTTCACGGGCCCACAAAACGGTGGGGAATCATTAGAAAATTAATTTCAGAGAATAATCTTTTTGCTTCAAGACCAGTAAGTGTAAATGGCTCGAAAAAAATTCACAGGATTTTTGTTGACACAAAACGAATTCAATTTTGGAGGTTTGTGAAAGGAGAGTATGTATTTTTCTTGCGTGTTGAAATGTCGAGGGTGATTGATTTTTCCGACACTCGTTCAAGAATGCCATTACCTTAAATATTGAATTTTTAACGTATTTTTTTGTGTTTTACTAATGGAAATTATTGATTTTTCTAAGATGTTATATTATAAAATGTAGCCATACATGGCGAAGAAATAGAAGTGTAACTTCGTCAAGAAGTATTGACAAAAAATTTTAATGCGTAATTATCTTCTTCCAACATCGATTTTTAGGATGGAGAACACTATTGGTTCAAACCGACAATATTTTTGTCTCCTTAGTAGAAGATTTATCAAAGTTTGTATTATTAATTTCTGTGATTTATTCAGCAGTTGTGTACTAAAACTATCATAACTACGTAATAAATAACAAATATCAGAGATGAAAAATTAAGTTAAGTAATTATAAAAAATAGTTAACAGGAGCCGTATTGTTAGTTACCAATTATTATATATAAGGACAAGTCTTCGTATAAACTATAAATCATTATGTTATTAAGGACATTTTTACATATTTTTTAGCATAGGTAAACGTTTATCTCTACTATTCTAACATGTCACGTTATTCAATACAAAACGCAGTATTTGCCCTGTTGGACATCACAGAGGACCGTTCTTGTACAAGCAATTTTGTCTTGTATTGCCCCTCCTCATCTACTATTTATGAAGAAAGTGGTCCAGGAGAGCAAAGCAGACGAAATCCCGGGAAATTTAGAATATTCTGCTCTTCTCCTTTGAGGGTTATGAAAAGCATAAGTTCCTCCTGTTTTTATTTCCTAATTTATAAATATTTCATAAAATAATTTTCGGATAGTATTTGAAGACGTGTCGATTGGAAAATATTTTGACTAGTTTTGGTTTTAGTAATAATTGGAGCCTGCATAGGCAACATCTTCCAAAAATTAGTTTCTAATATGATCAATAGGACCTCCTTCAACTCAGCCAACTCCAAATACTATTCTGAAAAGTGGCATTACTCGACCGCATCCCCAAAGTTTGCTCCAGGCACTTCAGAGAGTCTCCCTTATGGGATAGTTTTTTTTTTGGTACTCTTTTGGGTATCATTTGGAGGATAATATCTTAAGATTTTCATCTTTTCCATTTATTTATCACTTAAAAGAAAAAAAATAAGCGTTTGAGTAGTTCATCTGAAGAAATCCTGTATGATCTACACAAGAGCTTAGATTCAAGCATGATTAAATAATGCTAGCCCCTTGTTCTGTGAGAGGCTTTACGATTAATCCTTTGTCGATATTTTCATTCAATGAAAAAAGAATGAATTTTAATTGAGTTAGAAGTCCGTGAATTTAAATTCGCTGCAAAATCTAGAAAAATATTATATCTGCATTATGTGAATGTAAAGAAAAAATCACGTGGAATTTGGGCGTACTTTTCACTGATAGCAAAAGTTAAAAAAAAACTGTATTCTTGAACGCAGGAAAAGATCTAAATGCCAACCATGCTTCAAATTTATAATACGTTAAGTTTATGCCCAATGGTGATTACTCTTCAATTTATCACCTACTAGGGGAAGAGGAATTATTGGATGACATGGAGAAAGAGAAAGGAGGCTAGAAGCAGAACAAGGCCTTGTTGAATGCGGTGGAATATATAGGTGTGGAAAGATACAGACCGGCTCACACTTCAATCGCCATCAATATTTTTCACTGTGATTTAGATTTAATGAAGAAAATACTTACTGGATAATTGCCAAAATACAGAAATGATTTATCTCGAAGCCATATATGATCCCACAAAATGTTGCAGACTGACGTAATTAATTCGAACATTCGACACGTTTAAAATCTTTCATAACTCTTCTTAGGGAAACATCTATTCGTGGGAACGAATATGCGTTTCCCGCGAAGTCCTAACGGACACGCCGAAGTCCAAATAAATGCTCACATTGAGATATTTTTTGCATTGGGGCAGTTGTGGAAGAACTAATATCATCGCTCTTTTTATGAAAAAATCCTATGGGGTTCACTGACATCGACATAGTAATATTACCATGAAAAAGGTAAATGAATGAAGCAGGTAATGATTATGGAAATTATTTTACATTAAGATTTTCAACTTTTATCTTATGCGACCTATATTTTTACATCAGAATAAATAAGAATTGGCGTAAATTTTATAAAGTAATTTTTTTCCAAAATGAGTTTAGACTATACGTCTGTTCTCAATACGACCTTAGTTAAACATACACTATTTCTACTAAATATACATCACAAACTAAGGTATAGACCTACCCTTGATTGATACACCAAATCATTAGTACTCTAAGGATGTAATAAATCAGTGGAATATTAAATTAATAATACTTTTCTATTTTCAGAAAGTGATGAACCGGTACGAGAAAATGGAAATAAATTGACATTTATTCCACTTTACCCATTACCCATTTTTACCAATTATTATTTCACTCTTTAAGACTTTTTAATATTCTATACATTTTCAAAGATTAAAAATGAAAATTTCGTCCACAGTATATGTACCTAAAATTGAATGCTTGTAAACATCATGTGCCTTCTAGACGTAGGGGGAATTATTCGAACGATGATTGGTGGATTAGAATAGTTCCTTTTGAAATGCATGTTTTTGGGGACCAGAATAACGTGGGAAACGTGACGAATCGGTAGAAATAACTCTGCTGTCCACTAAAAATCAACAAAGATCAGTGCAATCATTTGATTGGGTGGTTGTGTATTCAACACTTACTCAATTAGAGCAACACGCTGGTTTTCACTTATAACTTTATTTTTATTCACAACCAAGGTTCCTTTGCGTCGCAACCCTATCATGCATGGTCCGCATCGGGCATCAACTGGGTGATGCTGTGACGCAACTAAACCATGGACACGAATAAAAATAAAGTTTATAAGTGGAAATTGCCGATTTCTGTTCCTCCAGCTATTAGGGATGTCCATGAAGTTACGTCCAAGATTATATTGTATAGTCCAGTTCTGGCGAGACTATTTGGCTCGGTGTTTCAAAGTTTGGAAAAAACCAAACAACTCTGGTGCCATGTCGCATATAGCAATATTAAATTTTTTTGGTATTTGGAACCAGAGTAAAAAAATGTATATAGTTTTTATATTTATTTTATATGTTCAAATAGCATTTTAAAATAAAGAAATAAAACAACAAAAAATACTTACAAAATAAACGAAAATAGAAAAACAATGTATGTTTAGGAAAAAATATTTTTTTGTCTCTAACGATGCATGCCACCCAAAATGAAATCCCGTGTCACTTCTGACACGAGTGCCATAGGTTCGCCATCAGTGATTTAGTCGAAAGTCTAAGCTTGGTTTTATGTAGGTTTATTTCTTGTTCGCCGGCAACTATACTCTATATTATCGACCTTTTTTACCTTTGATAAGTGAAGTTGGAGGTTTAGTAAAACGTAGTCATAATTATAATAGCCGTCAAATGTACTTCTACTTCTTCTACGCAATAAGTAAGGGCGTGTAACAAGGGGGTAAGCCACCACCATACATTTACATGCACTCTCAAATGCAAATGATGAAGAGACACACATTACACTCAGAATGGAGCAACCCCCGTAAAAAAACAAAATAGCAGAACATCATCCCCAACCAGCGGGACAATGTTAGACCTCTCACTACAAACATGAATGAAAACAACTACACTAGTACAACTAAATCAGTACGATAATTGACGTGAAAATGTTATTAAAAGTAAACACATTCTTTAATGTAAGCAGGGTTTTTTAATCCTAAACATATAAAGAACCATGTATTACACCCTTGGTGGGTATAAACCATTTTCTTTTGCGTGAATATCCTCATATGTTTTAGCTAAAAAGAATCGAATTTGCCATTTGATACAAGATAGGTTAAAATCTAAGGACTCTTTTTCTATGAATCCCACATTTAATCCACAACTTCCATATTCACAGGTACCGCAGGTAAAATTTTTCATTTTCCATATTCCCATTCGAAACATTCTCTGTACGCTCGAACAGAAAAGCAATCTTGCGAAGTCGGCTGTTTTGACTCAAGAGTCGCGTCACAAAATACATATTTTTACAATAAAAAAAAAGGAAAGGGGTTCACACCAACTCCAGGAGAGTGAGATATCTATCTCTCTCCCTTGCCGTCGGTACCTGAAGATGGAGTTTACGCAAAACAAAAAAAAACTAACGAGGAACATTTCTAGCGAGAAGGTAGACAGGAGCGTAAAACAGGATTTGCATTTGTCGAAGTTATAAAAAGAAATATTTGGATGGGACGAAAAATAAAATATTCGGAGACAAAGTGAATAGTCAAAGAGATCATAAAAGATGGAGAGGGAGAGGAAAAGAAGAAAAGGTTGACGCTAGACAGAATCTCATATTCGTCGACATTTATTGCGCGGGAATATTTTTGCAACGCGGAGGGATACACGGATCCCTTTTATAAGCTGCCCTTTTCCACATAATTGCCCTTATCTTCGGCCCACGCTTCGGCAATGTCACGGCCAGGCATTAAAAAAATCCCCTTCGATTCCTTTTCCATTACTCGGAGAATTTTTTATTTCGGCATTCAAAAATCAAACTCGATAACTGCTCTGGCAATACACGATTTCGTCAGTTTGGCAAAACATTCGTTGTTTTAAAAATTTTCAGCGAACAAAACATAGACAGTGACTGAGGTGAGAGTAATCAGTTCCTTTCAAGTTTTCTGTCATATTTAGTTGCTGGCCGCTAAAAACTTACAACTCGGCACTAGTCGGCACGGAATACTCAATTATTCTCATATCTAAATGATACAAACTTAGCTGTTTCTTTTTTTCTACAAATATCTCTTCTCTCAGGTATTTCAAGAACATATGATTCCTTTAACATAAACGATATGGAGACTTTTGCATTTCAATGAAAATTTTTTTTAGATCAAATGTTATTTTACTTTCCATGTGACTTGCTATTGATCTGTAAAGTAATAAGTAGAAAGTGAGAATTGTTCCCACGTGTCAAGCCAGGCCAATCTCTTCATCTTTTGAACGAAGTTGCGACGCCGGCTGGAAAATTCAAAGCAACCGGAAAAGTAGACAGCTTGATCCAGCTAGAGACGGGGGTGTGAAAAATGGACACGGCTTGAAAGAGATGTTGTGTGTAAGTTTTCCTATGCTGACAAGCACGTCTATTATACATAGTATTTACTAAAGTTTTCATTTCGTAACATATCATTCATTTAATTTGGACATTAACATTTTACAGTGGGTTAAAATGACCGATAAAACTGTTTTCGTTAACTTAGGCCTGAGTCACAAAATCAGACAATATACTCGCTTGATAACAAAAGATATAAAACTTTGCGTTCCACACGAAATATAAATTTCCATCACCCCTTACTGTTTGTTGTACCTCATTTCTGAAGATGCTACAGTGTAGTGAAAATAGTTGAGTAATAAATTTATATTTCGTGTGGAACGCAAAGTTTTATTTCTGTTTTTATCAACATGTATTTCCACAAAGACTCGGCCCTAACCATTTCTCGAATATACTCGCTTCTCTAATTCAAAGGATGACGAATAATGTGCAAAACAGTCAGGAAACATTTCTGGCTATTTGTATAGATTGGCGTGGAATAAATGCCACTACTATATTCTAAGGCCCGATTCATCCAAATTAACGATAAAATATTGAGTTGATTAATACTCGTGTAATAACATTACAACAACAAATCTTTGTAGAATTTAAACAAGATTTTTGAAGGAGAAAATTCTATATAGAGTTATTATGAAGCCAAAAGAATATGAGACAAAGATTGTTGGACAAACTTCTGGATGATGGAAATTAAAGTATTTCTCATTGACGGATAATCCTGGAATAGGACGGAATTACTTTTGAGAAAAAAAACCTAATTTTTCGCCAAAAACACGTGAGTAGAACTATTCACTCGGTGAAAATATATGCCAACATAGACGGTATTTATGGAAAAATATATAATGGTGATTTTTTTGTATATCGAGGGATTTCGACATACAAAAAATCACCTATATCTTACTTATAATCATACTTAAAATAAAAAATAGAATTACAGAACAAAAAAGTAAGCTAAAGCTTTTATAAATGTCGAAATGTTTTCTCAGTGTGATAAAATATTCAATTATAAGCACCTGGTAATAATTGAGAAATATAATTGCAGAAAGAATCTTACCTTTAATGTAACGCCCAATGACGACTTGATCTATTTAGCCTTGTCTCGCCTTATATCACGTTAAAAAAAAGCCGGAATAAATCATACGTAAAAACAAAAATTATAATTACAGGACAAAAGAGAACTACAACTAAAACTTTTGCAGACGTCGAAATTTTTTCTCAATGTCGTAACATGTTCAATTGCACCTGATAATAATTGAGAAATATATTTGCAGGAAGTTTCTTACCTTTAAATGTGGCGATCAACGACTGACATGATCTATTTACAAAACCACCACCGTGGAACTCAATAATCATTGAAACTGGTTTCATAAATATCATTCCAAAAATATGGCCACAGAAACTTCGAAGTTTTGCTCTCCATGGACGAAAATTAATTATGGAGGCCATAAATGAAAAACCAGAAGGCTCATACGCAGGGTTTGGATTAATATTTTACCGTTTTCTGTCCTTTTCCTTCTTCCAGTCCTCTCTCTCTCTCGCTCTCCCACCCTCCCCCCATTCCTGACTCCACGTGGAAGATGAGGAAATATATAGGAATCGGACCGCAAAACTCTTTTTATTTATAGATTTCCCGTCGCGCGCAGCCAGTGAAGGTGATAACTCCAGTGTAACACCGGTAATAAGGAGCCGTTGCTGGCAGGCTTTCCTTTTATCCGCATTGAATTCATCATCCGCAGAACCTTCCGAAAATCGCTTACCATAACTCCTCCTCCTCCCCCCCTTCTCTCTCCCTCCCCTTTTCCCCGCAATCCTTTTCCCATTTATCCGCTCCTCCCTCGACTCTTTTCGCCCGCACACATTCTCTTTCTCGCCGTGCTCACCTCTCCCGTCGTCATGTCTTCCTCATTCTCCCATCCGTTGGAATCCACTCCGGGAATGTTTTGAGTCGAAATTGGGTTGGTCTCTCTCTCTCTCTCAATATTCACGTGGTGTAGGGACCCCCGGTATTCATCCGTAAATGGAAAACAATTACTCCCACATGCGACCGCCGGAAAGGGAAGACCCCCCCTGATGGTCCATTACAAATGTCCTCCTCGGTTCAAAATTTCTAATTCGTTCCGTCAGTGGAATCCTAATAACCCCAGGAATAGGACAGGGATCCTGATTTTTTTCCGAACACATCCGGGAAACTTATGGAACGTGATTGGGTGGGTACCCTATCGGTTACGTCCCAGATATATGGGGTATATCGGGTAATGTCTGAGGTCAAAACTGGATTTTTTTTTTGGGTTGAATGCTTTGCAGTCAACCTCGAAGTTGATGAAGATGTCAAAGCTTAAAAAAAAAATAAATAAAATCGATCAAGCGGGATATCGTGGCATTCCCATAGCAACCCCCGTTTCGAAAAAAAAAGAAAATTTCTCGAATATTTCGTCCAATATCCCAATACTAGAGTCGGGGACATTTTTTTCACGTTGGTGACGTCGAAGCTGTGCCCATTATTCCAATGATTGCGATACACTTTGTGCACGAGACGTCCTTTGCCCCCGTCTCGTTTTCTTCATGTGAACTGAGCCTAAATCATTTTACTTGAGCGGAATATGTTATCTAATCATTATTAGTGCGATTCTTTAGCGGAGGAATTTTACTGTACATGAAACTTCGATCTACGGAAAATGAAAGAGATTATCTAGATAAATTTGGCGATGAGTTACTTAAATATTTCCCAAGTTTTTCCAATTCTATTCAATTGCATGTAAACCAAAACTGATTCGATATACTTTGACGATCTTCAATTATATGGATCATTTAAAGCATGTCGTATGAATATGGCGAGTATTACTTCCTTAATGTTTAAATTAATTGCTTAAAAAGTGTACGATGTTTTAGAAAAATAATATTGTCTCGAGCAAGCATATATCCCTTTACAGACATCCCTGTGTAACGTTTGACCTATTGCTGGCTTATTGTTGCGATGTTGTGTACTGGCCATTTGTTTCATTGTTGTTGAGGTGGAGTAGAGTTTTGGATGGTTGATTGTTGGAAAGATTTGTTTGATGTTTTTTTAAGGGGAAGAGCGGGGATTGTTGTGTGTAGGAATAGCGGAGACTGTCGAGTGCGAAGTGGGAGGGAGGGGGGGTTGTGAAGTGAGAAACGAGAGATAAAAAGACGTAAATATTGGAAGTGTGCGGGAGTTTTTTTTTTGTTTACGCCCGAGGAGCAAAATGGTACAAATAATTCTCACGTTACACCTGTATTGATGTATCCGTTTAAAAATAAAAAAAGTTTTGCACTTCGTAATATTAACCCAAGTAATAGAGGGCTAACTGAATTAACGGATTACTTGGGTTCGAACCCAAGTGACACCCCTGAACTCATACAGCGGAGCAGGACGACGAATAAAGTGAAAAAGCTAGCCAGGTCTGACGATCCCAAAATTAATTAGGCTGTGGAATCGATGAAAATAACTGATGATTTCACCCACGCCATAAGTCCTAAGGGCAATAGTCATAATAGCCTCGCAGGAAAGGTCAAATCTTTGAGGGACGTGCGATTAATCTGACCTCAACAGGGAAGATATTTTTTTAAACATAAATGGGAAAATGCAACTTATTACAATACATGGGTTGACTTATTTTTATTACAGTACAATATTCTAATAAAATAAAACATATTATTAAAAATTTACAATTTTACACTTACATGAGGAATTAGTATTTATTGAAAATATCCTGTCGCCATACACTTATTGCATTTTCAAAGTAAATATTATATTCTCTAAGAAAAAAATTCATATTGAAATAACTGGAAAGTAAAACAAAAATCAATCTAATTACATTAAGCAAACTTAGTAAGAGTGTATACCTGTATTTAATTCAATAATAATTAAAAGAATGATAAAAATGCCTTTATTGGGACAAGACTGAGAAACTAGATAGTCTCCTCTTCACATGAATGTGAGTGATTTAAGTTATACAGTCACGTAAAAAAACTCTATTTAGGAAGGCAACGGATAGCCAACTCACGTGTACCCTTCCAAATAAAATGAACGACGAAGAAGTGGTAGAGAATTCTCGTGCACAATTCTCTATTCCTTGTAGGCTTCCTAAACGAAGGCTGTTGTTCTACTTGCTAACTAAATTACTTACGAC
>WURS02034118.1:0-11500 GCA_011762765.2 Rhinocypha anisoptera
CGTGAATGTGTACAGCCCCAAACTGGGCAAGGAGGAGATGGAACCGGTCTATGGCTCGCAAGGGCCAATGTACATGTGTGTCCCCCGAACCTAATTAGAGGAGGAGGACTGGAGGAAAGAAAACACAGACTCTGGATGGAGGATATCCCGAGGAAAGTTTCGCGCCAGTTTCGGCCCAGGAGTTAGCAAACGACTTTCCTTAATGAAAGAGTGATTCGTGCGTAGGCCAATTTAATGTCCAACATCTCCCACTCTCCCACGACCTCGGGGAAAAACCTTCGATAAAAATGTACGTTTTCGTATATTCACTTTAAATTATCAATCGGAAAACTTTTTTTTTCCGAGACGTCTCCCGGAGTTCCTGTGCTACTCCACAGGAAACAATAAATAAAAAAAAGTTACCAATTAAAAAAATAATAATTTTCAATCAAAGCATTAGAACTGATCTTCGAGTATTAATTTGATTCTGGCGTCGTTAATTGTGGTTTACGCATTACAGCGGCTTAGCGATTACATCGATGGGTAGTTAGGTTCATCCCGTTATGTTGTGAAAAATGGGCAACACTTACGCCAACTAGCGAAAAAAATGGTAAACTCTATGAACAGCCGATGTCGAAACGACATCAGTCGCTTCGACTGAAAAACGGATAAGAATTCATATTTAAATTTACCACTATGGATCCCTTTTTTTAAACATGGAAAATTTTTACCAAAAAAAGGATGAATTACAGATTACTATCCAGAAAAATCAGCCGAAGAAAGTTACGGTAACTCAAGAGTATCCGAAATAACTGTACTATAATAGAACAAAAGGGGAGACCGTGTAACATTTTGAAAAATATTGTACGTAAATAGTAATTTTTATTTACAGGACATATATTGATACATGCTAATGGAATGGCATTGCCGATGTAGTACCTCCAAAAATCGAACAAAAAAATTCCAATTGAATTCCACCTGGGCCCTTGGAGGAATTCGAAGTCGCGATATTTCAGTTAGTCAAACATCACACTGTACACAAGTCTAACCCGGCCAACTACAGTGCATAAAGTTCCCGGCTAATAACTTGTTGCAATGTGCACTAGTTGCGAATTATGACTGGAATAGTTAACTGAATTACAAGTGTTCTAAATATAATATATTTAAATTAATGTAAGTGAATGAGTGTGTGTATAAATATACAAGTTTTTTAAAAGGCACGGAAAGAAAAAAACTGCGTCAATTTGTGGCAACGTGTGACCGTAAAAAAATAATTTGTGATAATTAAAAGCCCGAGTAAACGAAATGTACTCTCTATGAAACAAATACGATTAACAAATAATCTGTTTAAAATTCGTTAATGCCAATTCCTTTCGAGCGTGTTATTGCTCTTTTCGGTGACCAATATTTATTTTGATCTTTTAATTATAATTTACCAAAGACCACTGAGGTAGAAATAATTTCATGTGTGTTCAATGAATCAAAAACATGAGATACACTTTTACGGTAAATAAACGAGAAAATTTGTAAATTTAAAGTTAGGCGTGAACACATTTCGCAAACACAAAAAGGGAAGACTTCTATTCCGTGCACCCAAATGTTCCCATATAACCTAATTTTTTTATATATCACCGTTAGGGTTTAACGTACGTGTAAAGACGGATTTTAGAAATAGGAACTAACTTGCAATAAAGGGAAAGTGGTACTTGCGTTTATTCAGCGTACATTAGGTGTACAGTAAAGGAAGAAAAAAATATATATTTTCTTTATTAATTAGTTGCCTACACCCACCACAAAGCCAAATACGGTGGAAAAATATAACATTGAGAATTAAAAGGACACACACATCCACGCCCTTAATGGAGAATGAAAAACCACCTACCCAGGATTCTAAACCGGGACCTCCGGATTGGTAGACTAGGACGATACCCCATCTCCAACCGAGGATGGCGGCAGGGCGACATTCATTTTCATAATATATTTTGTCCACCACTCATTTTTAATGTGAGACCTCCAATCCATGAGATCCGACTATCATTCGCGCGTAGAACCATCATTCGGGTTAGTTGATGGGATGAGGAAGGGATTCGTTCATTTTCCTTGCGGTCTTTATTCACGCATCCCGCAGACCGGGATGGGTAGAGCAAGTCTAAAGAAGATGAGCGAGTACATATCAGTAAAAACTCAATAGAGAGAGAGAGAGAGAGAAGAGGAACCATGTGAATGCGGACCAAAATTTCTTTGGAGAGAGAGATACATGTACATCCTACTTGCCCAGACGGGGGGAGGGGGGTTGGGAAGGTGGTAGGCAGGATGGGTTTTAGCGCAGCTCATAAAGAGAGAGCTCTCCTCCATAGGAAGAGATATAAGGGAGAAGGTAGACTTTCTCCTCTCTCAAACCCACAAATTTCACTGCTTCCGAAAGATCCGTCCTCATTCGGTATCTCCCACGAATTTCATCTCCGCTCCTCCATCAGGACTCGGACACATCCAAAAAGCCCTTAAGAACCCTCGGATCGTCCATCCGCGAATAGGGTATACGGATCCCCGATTATGACGACATGAGAGAGGTTCAACATGGAGATATCTCCGGGAGATGGAGAGGATAGCTTGGAGGTGAACTGGAAAGGAGGACTTTTTTCACATTTCTGAGAGCGGATAGATGGATGGAAAGAGACTTTGTGTGTGTGAGAGAGAGAGAGAGATTGGAAATGGACCTGGCCAGTTCTGGAAAGGAAGAAGTTCAGTCGGAGGAGTAAGAGAGGACAACGATCACAAGGATTTCAAGAAGCTGATGTGAGTTGACGATCAAATTCCTTAGATGAGAAAAAAAAGAGGATCAAATGTCACCAGGAAAAGTAAAATAACACCGGGCTGAGTAAGATGCGTTCGACTTAAGCTAGAAAAAGTGAAGTTGACTGTGAACTAATTTCACATGGGGAACATATGTTACAAGGTCTATTAATCTAAATTAATCACTTGTAATCGCTAAACATTTTTTTATGAAGTTTCCATCACCAATGTCGTCAGAAACATCAAAGAGGGATAAATTAATTCATTAAGTTCACATATTTTAACCGAAAATTCATGAAACAATCGACTACATCTATAAAAATACTCGGGAAAAATTCAACGTGTTATCATCCAGTAAAACAATAAAGAGTTTACACGGCTAAATACTGTAAAATGATACATAAGAGTAGATTTTTATGAGTAAAATACCTCCATCATTAAGAATAGACCTCTATAGTAACAATTTTCATGGACTTGATCCACGGTAAGGGTCGTGTAAATATTGTACTTCTATAATAATGAATTTCCTAAATTAAAATATTCTAAAAATATTATTTTTTAAATCAGAGGGGTCGTAAAAGCCTAGCAGTAGTGCATATTGCACTCCAGAGGTTGGGGATCTAATTGGGTAAAATAACGCAAGAAAGAGAATCACAAAATTGGCGATATTAACCTTATTTGAATAAATAATAATTCACTTGGTTTCTGAACAAAAATTAACACTTTGTCTCTCAAATCATCAGATTCATACCATCAACAATTATATGAAAACATGCTCAGCAATGAATCAGGAATAAGCTATATGCACCAGCTGACAATATTCACGTCTGAAGTCAACCAATAATAAACAGACAAAATAAAATTATAAAATATTAAACCATAATTGAACGGAAAATAACGTGCTTTTCTTGACTTCTATTGAAGAAGTCATCACCAACACTTTATTTAATCAGAAAATCTTAAAGGAATTCGCGAAGTTTGATACTATGGTACTCCAGGTCAGTACCTATTCAGGAATGGTTAGTTTCGATTCCCATCAAAGTTACGCAATATGAGTAGACTCAGTTCCTATGTGAAGGCCCTCAACCGAGAACTAGAGACACGGCAAAGTTTCTGCTCCTTTCTCACAATCATGTGAGCACATTGTCCCCTACTCTTCGTGGAAGTCTTCTAGAACTCTCTCAGTTGCAATATTTCTAGGGTACAAAGTCGAATGGCAGTGTCATCTTATTGACATTGAATATTTTCACAGTGATTGTTATCATAAAAAACTACATGGTTTCACCATACAGATGTTTAGATGATATTTAGATCCCTAAATCCACGGATACGGGGTTAATATGTAACACTTTTATATCTAAACTTTACAACGTAGTGCATCGGATGGCAACCACTGTCATTGACACACCGGAATAACTAGCGTCATAAACGCTTTTATAATTATTAGTATCAATAATAGTTTTCATACGATCCAATAACTGAAATTCTTTTGTCATCCAGAATCTAATAGTAAAGGATTGAGAATTTTCCTAAGAAAGAATCGCAATAAACACATTGCGTAGTACGAAACAAAAAAACTGATAATATATTTTTAGGCAAATTATAATTTTAGTAATAATAGATCTTGAAAAAGAAATTAACAACTCTGTGCTGTCTTTATGAGTTTATTTACTTGATGAGTGACATAAAATAATCAATCGTTGATGAGTACGCTTTGAAGGCTTCCACGGAGTGCGATTGAAGAAATCACACTCGGAGGAAATCCCGGAAGATTTGTTCCTTCTTAAATAGTGGATGTATTCTTATTATTAAACAGCAACAAATTAGTACATATGCTGAACTGTAATTAGTCCAGTAGTCTAATAATGCACAGAAAAATACATTATATTCTTCGTTCACCATCATTATTATGTAAATTATTCACATAGATTTAAAACAGGAATTCATGAAATGTATTTACGAAAATATGATTTAAAAGACTAATTTATCGATGCCTGAGAGATAACTGTTAATTGGTCTGTAATATTTCCATCTAGCCTCTTTTATTTTGATACCTTTTACTTTCTGTATTTAAGGGAAGAGATTAGATAAGAAATTATGTTCTTTAGGAAATAGTTTCTTAGGCACGATTAGCTTTATATATTTTGAGAGATAAATCTAGGGAAAAGTCGATTTGTTAAGAACTTCACTCAACCAAAATAATCTTTTTATCTTTACCTAGCGTCAACGTAAAAAATTAAAGTAAAAATGGCAATATATAATGAATAGTTAAAAGTAGAAATTTAATTTAATGGTGATGATAGAAATTTTGAAATAAAAAATCATTTACAAAGTCTAGCATTTTACTCAATTTCAAAAATTATTTTTCCCCGATGTAATATTGAAAGAGAATACCTATAATTGTCCATTTAAGGAAACGTGGTCATTTTGTACGGTTATATTACAACAACTTTGAAATCGGTTGTAAAATGTGACATACATCTGCTGGTAATATATCAATATATATACTCATCCCACTGCTCAGGAATTCATGTCCATATCTCGCAATTCACTTTGAAGGATGTCCGATATGCTGACTCTTACCTGAAACGGAAAAATATCAAAAATGTATATATACATATTAACAATGAAATTCAAATATTTGACACATACGAGTACATGAAATTATCATAAGGTTACTTTCCAAAAGTGACTGGGATAAAATGACAATGTGTTTCCTAACATGATTCCTATCCACACATTAGAAATATTTTTCAAGAATAAGTTTATAATTATTTGACGTAATCCACGTTATCAAAATATTAAGACGTCTATTTCATAGTTTTTAATGACAGAACTCGAACTGCTGATATGTAAATAAATTAAAATATTTTTACTTCGGAATATCCACTGGGTTAAGATATTACATACTGAAAAACAAGGTGATGTTTTGCCATAAATATATTATTGAAGACACCTATCAACTTGGCCTAAAAAAATTGAGAGCACCGGAACAACAGAGTCAGGCTACACTTCAAGGGATAGAAACAATATGTTTTATTTGATCCCTTTATGCTATGAGCTAGTTACAGGTGGGTTAATGAAACAAACAATGCGGAAATCAGCTCTGAATTGAATTAAACAAGGAAATTTAAATAAACTGATTATGTGAAATAAGAAAGCAAGGGTAAATCATTCATATGAAACTATCAAATAAATTACTAAAATACCTACGAGTGTAAATGCAGACACATCTCAACTTGGCTTAAAAACTAATATATATCCATACTTTTAATACAGTATAAAGAAAAATTATATAAGGCCAAAGAAAATAATCTGTAAGTATTTTGAAGAGAATGAAAAAAGGGAGAAAAAATGCTAGATTTAACTCTTGGTTAATTGGTAGTTTAACCTATTTAGATGGGGTGTATATATATATATATAGTTTCGTCTTCCTATCTGATGTAGGTGGTTTGCAGCCACCGAAAATTTAAAATAGTGAGTCTTTTTATCTCTGTGCCTGTGTTTTTTGTGTTCTTTTGTGTGACAATCATCTTCTCACTTGAGTCAACTCATGTCCTATTTATATATTTATATATAATCATATTAATTGATTTACGAAAACATTTTGCTGTCAAAGTGCAGTGCAAAGGCAGTGCGGCCATTTCATCTTTGGAATTTGATATTTTTTTGCCACGAGGTGGCATTTGTGATCTATGTAATGGCATCCAGTATAAAATGTGAGGAATTTGACTTCTTATAATATTTTGCTGCCTTTTGTGTCTTAGGTTTTATCTTTTACGGTGTAGCAAGGATGCACGAATCACAGGAACACGCCCTTCTTTTTACGTCTGAATCCACTGGGCGCTTATCTCTCATTCAGGAAAAATGTTGAAGACATACCACGTGGAAAATATGAGTTCACAATGCATTAACGTAAATATCTTCTGGTTGAGCATATAAGCCTTTTTTTCAATAAATATACCAATGAAAGTGAATCATATCAAGGGTTAAACGGAGTGATAATTTCCATGGTCAAACTTTTCCCCACTGCTTTTTAGGAAAAAGGTCACATTCTCGGTTAGTAATTATAGTTATTCCCCATAATTCTGCGGTGACGCTTGTAATTCTGAAGGCTTTGGAACGCGCTCAAGTATATCGGAAATTGGTGTCAAGCTCACGGTCATCGTCGAAGGCTTCAGGATGTTCCGGTTTATGGAGATGGATGGGACGGCGTGAACTCAATGGAAGACTCGATAAACTGTGGGAAATGTGTATTCTATTGGTGTTATCAACAACAAAGAGACCAGTTTAGGAATAATGCAACATTCTGCCTGGATTGGGATGCGTAAACATCCTTCCAGCTAGATCTCAATAGTCAGGAATTTAGTTTTAGGTTATTTATAATCGATTTCAGTTTCACAAGGTTGATTTCTCTTTTTTTTCTTGTATCGCAGGCAGTTTTTGCCCGTTCATTAGTGGAAGCGCTTAGCCGCTTAGTCTGTTGATTTCCCTGAAAAACTTTCCTCTGAGAACAATCATTTGATCATGCTTAGATAAGTACTTAATGAAACTGAGTAATGGATATTTTACGTTCGTCGTAATTAAAACAATTCACCGTGTGTAGAGGAGCAAGAATAATCTGCCCTAAAAAAATTGTTACGAGATATAGAATTGCAAATGCCCACAGGATATGTAATTTCATTTTGCTAGATAGAAGAGAAAGACAACATTAAAATTTTTCTTAACCAAAATAGAAAGTACTGTGGTCTGTTGTTTGAATACTGTTGTAGGTTTTAATAGATAAATCACGATGAAAAAAATTCAGTCTCCATTAATTTTGAGCTAAGATTTGCTGTATTTTTTTTAAGTGGAACACTTCTTACGGTTCGTTTCACAAAAATCTGACTTGAGGAGTAAAACGGGAAAAAAAGATAAAGTGCTTGCGCACATAGCCATTGTGTGTGCGCACACACAGCCTGCCCCTGCGGGGTTGCGATGACTTGGGGAGTAAAACGGGAAAACAGCGAGACGGCGTGCACTCCGAGTAGCGTGTCCTCCGATTGCGTGCACACGTAGTAGCCTTCTAGAGAGAGAGAGAGAGATAGAATGAGCGTGAGTCGTCTACGCATCCTGCGTTTCAACTGTTGTGAACAAACACTATATTAATTTTTTGTGTAATATTAATTGTTATATACATGGTAAAAATAATCGATTTTATCGTATGGTAAAAATAAACGATTAATTTATTACATCAGTAATATTTCTAAATTTACGCATATCATTATGTAACCACAATATAAACGGTACTTTTTCATAATTTTGCAATTCGTCCCAATTCTGTAGGCCAGTCCCGCGACTGCCACATTCTTATTTTATTAATAAGCAGTTATGACTAAATATAATATATTATTTTTTCGGCAAGGTTGGAAGTGATATTGCATTTAGTTATAATAAGGGACATATGTACCTTGATTCTTTATGCAATTTCACCGCTACGAAGCGCGCGGCTGGCATGAACTTCGGGCGTAGAAAAAATAACCTACAAGTTACTTCGAGTGGTCAAATATACATAAATGAGTGATCTTTCATGCGGGACGAGAAAGTTCCCTGTGACGATGGTTTAGTGACCTCACATCGAGATGGCCGCTAATTACGCCTTCAGGGATCGATTGGCAAACACGGCGAGTTTTTTCGACAATCGTTTTGTACCCGAAATAAAACGTCCCATCACTCGAAAACTCACCTCTCTCTCTCTCAACTCTTCTCTTCTCTTCATCGTCTCAACTTATAATTTCCCTCTCTTATGCTCTTTTCTCTGTCGAGGAGGCCCTTCAATTCTCCCTTGCCCCCGCCACTTCATATAATTCACCCCCTTCCCTCGCCCCCCCCCGTACTTTTCCCATTTCCCGTCCTTGAATAATTTAATTTTTTTCCCCCTTCGCATTTATTCCTTTTCCATCACCGCTCTCCTGTTTACTTATGTCCTTATGATCCAGCTCCATCTCAAATAGCCCTCGTAAAAGAAAAAAAAAATTCTCCTTCTCTCCCTCTCTTTTCCTCGGAAAACTCTTATTCCGAGGATTCGAGAGGAGAATAGTTGAAACTCCATTCATACGTAGTTATCCTTGCGAGTAACCATTTTTAAATGTTTTTCTCCCGCTGCAGCCGTTTACTTGCTGGTGTGAATATTTCATCCCCATGGTGTGCACGCTCGCCTATTATCCGTGTCTTTCCGTAAAGGGGCACCCGTTTATCCAACGATGTTCAGGAGCTTCATTTTCCGCGAGGCATTTTATACTACGGCGGCATCACCAACCCCTATTCACCCTCGTTTAATTCGTCTTTTAAGATCCACCTATCCAAATCCGTGCTTCGTTTTACGCCGTTGCTCTCTCGGTCTCGAGCGGCGCGTCGTTCAATGAGGATGTGATTGGACTCATTTTAATCCTCACGAAACACTCAAGAACGATGAAATGGGAGCAGCGGACATGGCGCACCGTCTCGTGAGGTTATCGCGAACTTTTTTTTTTTTTACTTGCGTCACTCCCAGTTACTTCTCCATTTTGGATTCAGATTTCCGCTGAAAACCGTCTACACCAGCCATCATTTCAACAAAGCGCATCTAAAGTGGCAGTCGGAATATTTTTCCTCACATCATATATATATATATATATTGTGTTAAACCTCGGATCAAGGTTCAGATAATTACACCATTACATAGCGAATAACATTTGCTCTTTAATCCCTGTAAACTTTCCCATGCTCCCATTCGGCATAATCAACTTCGTTTCTTTAACTTTCTCCTTCACTGCTACTATTATTGATGCCATGATAAATATTCGTTTTTAAGATAGATTTAGTTTTCTACAGAATAAAATCTTTGATTTTATTCCATAAACGATGTCAAAAGTACACGTGAATATCAACGTTCAGACCTGAGTCTGATCAAGTGATGTCTGAAAGATTTAGTTGTAGCTATTTCTTTCTCTTCTATGGTTTATTTATGATCTCAGTTCTTCTATGTTCAAGTTATGGTCTCAGCTCTTTTATGGTCAATTTAAATCGTTCACAAGGTGTTCTCACTTTTATTCTCTCCAAGAAAATGCGAAAAATATTAAAATTGAATGTGTACCGCAACACTCATGCTGTCAAATATTCTTTGGCCTTGCATATGTTTGAAGGCTGATAAGATAATCATAGAAGATAAAGTAAGCTGGCACTTCGATGCACCTGAATCTTTAATTACTACTTTTAAATAAAATTGTGGAATGAAGTGTGCATCGATGGTTTTTGTTTTTCGTTATGCCTTCAAGTATTTATCAGCAGAATTAATAAAATAGGAAGACTAGTCATATTATAAAGTCATCTTCATTCAGATTATTTTGATACATGTTCACTTCTCTACCAGGAAAATAGTTTCAAATTATATTTTCTCTGTATTATTATTATTTTAGCATCTATTAGTTACCATTACACTGAATCAAAAGCCCGCGAAAAACAGACGCTGACTATTAGAAAAGTCTATCTAGGCGTGTAAGGAGGACTCCAAAATATTTCATAATTTTTCAACTCCTAGACCGATGTTTTCTGGAAAATTATCCATTTCCATTGTCTTTAAAAACTTTGTAAGCGCAGAGAAAGAAAAGTGTTATGTGGTGGTCACCTCAAATGTTTAACTACTGGTTTTAATGCATTAGTTTGAATAATATCTGAACCAATAAAAATTGTCGTGAAGCGATAACGGCAACGACCTTTCGGAAAACATTTCGTATGGACTTGGCGAATCGCCCCATTAATTCGTGGAGTGTCTACTTATGTTCTCCACCACACGCCCCAGCGGCTGCTTGAAGGGTATCATGTAGATGACATAGATAGATGTCTCTCTCGAACTAGGATTAACTCCTCTCCCGCAAAGCATTATGTACCTATGAAGGTTTATGAACAAGAAGTTGTTTTACCGAGAGTGGAAATTGCAATTCTCTCTTTGCTAATGATAATATTAATTTTCCTTTCCTTGTGTCACATAATTTTCTGCATAACATCGAAGTTTCTTTTCATTTATCAGGCATGAGATTATCAAACGATTTGATATTATCATTTAAAAAAAACATATTTTCAGAGGCCGAATAGCATACGATATTTAAAGCATGAATTACTAGTTTTCCACACCTGATGATGACGTTACTAACGTAAAAAACCCGGATCGTGATTGTTTCTCGTCTTTTATTCTGTGTACGCATCGTAAAAGTTTTAACAATGAATACGATTTCGTTCCACAAGATTGAACCTCACGGTGTCTCATTCATCGTCGAGCGTGTTTTTAAGAATTTTGCAAGTTTTTTTTTCAGCCGAGTCTCGAGCGACATTTTCAGTCCATCGACGATCCGCGCTCTCTGCCAGCTCACCGTGATCACCACTACGTTTCCCCCCCCCCCCTCCCCTCCCCCTTCTCCTGGAGTAGGAGAGCCTCCTCTCTTCCCCAGCGTCCCTCTCCGTCCATCTCGACCCATTCTCCTCCCTCCGCGCCATGCCAACTCCATCCCTCCGAGGGAAAAGAGGTCCCAACGAGTGAGTCCCGGGTTTTCAAGTGCCTCTGCTCTCGAGCGCGGTAATATAAGGAACGGGAGTGGGGATGGATCCCCGTCGCTCATCCGCCGCCGCCTCCTTGAATCCACCGCTTCCTCCTCGACACCCGCTCCCCCCCCCCCCCCCCCCCCCCCCCCCCCCCCGCACCCCCCCCCACCAT
>WURS02034129.1:0-11499 GCA_011762765.2 Rhinocypha anisoptera
CGACTCGACCCCTTGCACAGACCGGTCGTGCGTCCGGGTTGGGGGGGGGGGGGGGGGGGGGGGGGGGGGGGGGGGGGGGAGAGAAGTGGAGTGAAAAGATTTAGAGAACGAGCGCGCGTGTGTGTGTACGTACGAATGTGGAGAGAGGACAAAGATGGGGGGATTGAAGGGCCAAACGGGTTTTCAGGGCAATGGCGAAGAAGAAGATCTGAGAGGGTCTGGGGGGGAGAGAGATAGACGGTGTACGGAACTTAGAGGGAAGGTTGGAGAGATAAAGGAATGAGGAAGCGGCGTCGTAGGGGGAGGAAGGGTTCCCGTACCGCGCAGAGGAGAGGGGAGAGAGACGAGACCAGTGGGGAAGGTGAAAAAGTGGGAGAGAAGGGTTACTCCCAGGTCTTTCCCCAGGATCGTGGGGTCAGACCAGGGGTGGGATGCGGGTGGAGTTGATGATGGGACGGTCGGCTTGGCCGGATGTCGCACAAGAATGCACAACTCGTGAGGTTAACACAGAATGGACGAGGGCGTCGGTCGCCGAATACACGGTGGAAAAGGTAAGCTGGAGGTGTGTGAAAAGGAAAGAAAATGGCAATGGGAGATGAGAGTGAGTGCGGATGAGGGGTGGTGATTACCGGTGGCGTCGGGAGAAACCGGTGGTGTTTGACACTCTCGCTCTCGCATTCCAGGAAATAAAACTCAGAAACGGATCCAGATATGATCGCGAAAGTAGCGATGCGAGCTCGAACACGGATATGATGCGACGACGTAGAGACGGAAAGAATGAGGGTCACGGTGCGCTGCCAAGACATGGGGATGAAAGAAAGATGGTGTCCGCGATAAGGGCGGTTTACATTTGTCGGGAATAAATGCTTCTCCCCCTCGCTCGCCCTTTTCCTTCGTAGTCGAAATTAATATAAACGGTCCCTTTCTTTATTTAGCTTTACCTCGTCGTCTCACACGCCCTTTCCTCCCCATCCTGTCCCTCCCTCCGTGCCCATCTGCGTATCTCGCTCTCGCTCGCACCCCCGTTCCCATTCCTTCTCACGGCCGCTGCCCGTATCCCTATCTCTTTTGTTGATCCATCCACTCCCCCACGGAGAAAGGGATATTTGGGATCAAGATTTGTAAACTTTCCACGTTTCGAGGACATTTATGTGGAACGTTTATCGGTGGCCATCTAGGGCCTCATATCGTCTCCTGCAGTCGCGCAAGCAGTCATAATGCCGCGTGGAATACTCGCATTCAGAGTTTTATGTTGCTGTTATGGTAATAAAGGAGAAGGCTCTGCATTTTTTTTCGAGCTTTGGAACTTCATGCATTACCGTGGATATTGAATATATATATATATATATATATATCTGTTTAAAGTTGGGTTTTCTAACCTTTACTCAATAATTGCGGATTTAATGACAACTAATATGGGTGACGCTGTTTGGTAGTTAAAGAAATAAGGCTCCCATGTATTTTTATCTTCGATTCTATAACACATGTCACACTTAAATAATTACATATTAATATTATCTCTAAAATTTATAACTAAATGACGGGATTTCGTGGGCGGAAAGCAGATGAATGATAAGTCATACTAATGAATTTCTAGTAAACTCTACAGTTTCAGGCTGCACTTCGTGGAAGAATATAGAATCCATATTAAAATATGGATTCTAATGAATTTCCTTTCATAAAGACATCAAAAGGCTTTCAAATCTAAATACCAATGAAATTTAACATTTCCCTTTGTTTAAGTAATTAATGTCTCAGAGACATTAAGGGATGGTAATTTCCGTGGTTTCAGGATGAATTAAAATCTGCAGCTTTTATTGGGTTGCGTGTCTCCAACCCCCCTGATATTTTAACTCGCGAAACTCGAAGCACGATACTCATCACCCGAGTCATCGCAAGCGATCCCTGCGAAACAACAGCGGCCCTAGTAATCAAATCGAGACACTACCGATGAAGAGATTAAAACTTTTTAAGTCTTGATATCTCCCTCTCCCCCCTTCACCACACTTTCGAGCCGAAGGGGTTACGACACGCCCTCCGTGTGATCTCTTCTCCTCCTCCTCCACCTCGAAGCTCATTTCCACCCTTGGCGTGCACGTGGGAAGCGTTGATTTTAAAGCCCCGGTGCCAATTTCCTCAATAAATAAGCAATTACTTGCGGGAGAGTCCCTCGTCCTCTCCCCGCCCACTCAATTCCACGAGCTCAAAATCACTGTCGTCGCCATTTTCCGTGAGGGCACTCAACCCCCTCACGCTACATCACGTGACCCTCTGCCAAAGAGGGAAAAGTGGGCGTGGACTGCGGAAGTCAAAAGGGAGGTGTGTGCGCGTGAGTGTGAAAACTGAGTGAGCCATTTTCTGTTTCGGGAAAATTATGATGCAGAGAAGCTATGACGAAACGAATCAAAGAAGAGGGAGATGGTAGTGGTGGAAAAAATATGAAACGTATTCCATTCAGAAAGAGGAGCGAGGGAGGCTTTGAAGCAAAAGTTAAGTAGAAATTAGCTAAAAAATAAATTAAGTAAAATGTTGAAGATATATTTTCAGGATGATGGATATAACTTAGCCTTTTTCCGCGTCCGATTTCAAATAAGATGATCCATAATGATCCAAAGATCATACTTTCTTCACAATTTTATTTTTCACCCGAAGTTTCAATCATAAAATAAAGTGTTTTGATGTATGTAGTAGTTGATAATAGCTGAGTCTCCATTCAAATAATTAAAAAATTGAAATATATAGCATATAGGCACGTTAAGTTGGGATAAATATTTTAATAACTTTTGATTAAATTTATTCCTTAACCAGGACATTGATATTTTGAGTAACTATCTATGAGTAATACCTCGGAGAAGTGGTTCAAATAATTCACAAGTTTTAACGGATTCCAATATTATTTTTAAAAAGGTCAATAGACGATATAAAAATATTCTATTGTGTTATTTATTTTATACGGTATTGGTTCGATACCACGTATGAATCTTAATTTTTAATTAACAAATAGGGTAAGAAACAAGGAAGTGTAATGACGTGTGGAAAAAGAAAAGGCAATATGTGAAACGGTATGAAAAGGCCGAATTGAATTTATCAGGGATATTCTAAGGCATTATGAATTCCTTGAAGAATACAATTGAATGGTACGTAGAAGGCAAGGCCCCGGAGGAAGTTCGAGGGGAAAATATTAAGTACAAATTATTAGAAACGCCAGAAGGAAGAACGATCAGGGTGTAAGAAAATTAGCATTTAATAGGGAAGGGTTCACTCATCTAATCTTTAATTTGAGACTAGTGGCCTTTTACTGGTCAAAATAATTAATTTCTTTACTTTTAATACCACATATTAAAAAAATTACGTTTACTGCAAGCAAAAACCCTAAAATGGAATTGAATTGCGACATATTATTTATTACACCTACGTTTCCAGTCTTCTAAAACTTTAAACGAAAGACCTTTCCTCCATAAACATGACTAATATAATTTTTTTAAAATCATATCTTCCTTGCTTCATTCCTATTCTCTTCTTCCTTGCCCGAAAACGAAACTGAAATAACCTCTGAGATAGATAGAGGTGAATATGAGGTACTACTTCCTCAAATACCAGGTTTCGGCAACATTAATTACTGCACTCCTTATAAAAAATTTCACTAATCATTTATTTATTTAAATGCCTAAAATTAGTTATTTCTTTCTCTTTGAAATTTTCCTTATACTTTTTCTGTAGGATATCCAAATTTTTGTACATGTAATACTGCCGGGCAGGGTCCTTGGAGAGTTCTACTGATTTTTTTATTTCTTTATAAATGGTTGTTCATGGCCTCATTTTTTTCTACCAAGCATATTCAACCCGAGTGTTCGTTTTTCTTTGTTTTTTTTTCCTTGTAATATAAGATCATTTTCTTTTTATGGTCTTATCTTCACAATGATCCTGCTCCACGTTTGTGAGATATTGAAATCTTTTGCCTAGTGGATATTTTAAGGCTGGTTGTTTCTCCTCGCCTTAATTTATTCCTGTAGTCAAACTTTCCATGATTAATTTGACTCGTTTAAACGTACAAGAAATGTTGGCAGTGTGCGCAATTGTCACTCTTCAAACATTTTTCCTAACCCTCCAAAATGTATTCATTCATGAATTAATTAATCTGATTCTTGTTTTGAATGTTATAAAATTACCCTGCTAGTGTAAATATAGTAAATATTTTTTAAATATCAGTGACTCTACCGATAAAGTTTTTGTACCACTCTAGGAAAACAAAAATATCATTGATTTTATAATCCATTTATTCATCATATGTTTTATCAAAAATATTTTAATTCATGTTTTTAGCTTTTGCAAGTCATCATTTTAATTTATTATTTATATTCATTTATGCTAATATTATTATCACTGTCATTCCATGTCTTCATAAAACCGACCCAATTCTCACCTTAGTATTTTTTTGTCCTGTTCCCCGGGATTTCGTTCGTAATTCTTAGTGCTACCTTAGACGCGAGAGTTCAAATTTATTGCTCCCCGGTCCTCACATATTACTGCTTCAAACTTTTTTGGGATTAATATCGACTTCATAAAGTCTTATGGCCAAACTTCTTCCTCATAAACGATATGAATGAGCCCATAAAAACTATACCTTCAATTTTCCCTAATCCCTTAAGAAGCTCCGCTGAAATATTATTTCTTCTGAGGCACCAGTCTCCGAAGCAGTGGCGTAGTTCTATTTCACTACGTAGGATTTCTCCTTAGCTTAAGTCTTCACAACTTACGTACTTAACTTTCTCTTTCCACGGCTGATAAAATTCTACATTTTCTTTATTTTAGTTCCTTTATTTATTATTTTCATTACTCGTTCTTTGTTGTGCTAACAACTAATTGTAACTGATAAATATTTGATAACGTAGGTAATAAAAGAAAAGAGATTTAAATAACTTAAGTTAAGGAAAGGCAAATCTAACAAAATACTATTTACAGTCATATATGTATGATGTTATATCAATTTCGCCTTCACTTCCTAATATAATCAATGATTTTGTGTCGTGACAACTGCGGAACCCTTTTATCTTCTATCGACGGTCATTTCACACCTGTATGATGAATTCAAGGGGTGGTTGTTGCATGAATTCATTTCTCTTACTTTGTATTTCATTGGTTATTGGGAAAAATAGTTGAGCTCCCTCAGCTTCCTCAACAGAGATTGGAAGGTAACGGTTTAATTACTAATCAAATTGGATCCGGACTGTCATATGAAGGAAGAACAGTCACTCGTTGTGCATTTTTTCTATTTATTATATTAATTATCTTCATCTTGAACGACCCTCTCAGGAGCAACAAACTACTCTATTGGGTAATAGCCCAATGTGTCGATATAATTTTGGAACTTATAACCACGCCAGTTTTATAGCTATTAGGGAAGAAAATCAAAAGACGTATTGAAATCATGTGGAAAATAGTAGTTAAAATTACGTATAAGTGTATAAAGAATCGGGATTCTCTTTTTGGAGGTTGATAATACGAAATATGAATCCAAGAGAATAAAATAGCCCACAGCGATCACAAGAATTTAATAATATGAGGTGTAAATGATTTAATAATGGCTAGAGAAGCTAATTTTAAAGGTGGAAAAATGGAGGTTCTCAACTGTCCTGCAAAATTACACATATCTTTGACTTATTGCTGGATCCAGGATAAGTTTTTCTAGATTAAGATCGAAGACAGATTATTCCAGTCTTTAATGTGAGTTTTTGAGTTATGTGCTTTGAGGCAATAAAGAGATACTTAGTTCTCGTTGATTTTTTTTGTAACGTGACTTTCAATAAAAGTTTTAACCAGGATGGTACTTGACTAACGAATATGCAGTAGAAATGACATAATGTGTAAACGTTCTCTCGTGCTATTATAGGAGTTATAATAAAGGAGAGTGAGTTTTCCACAGGGAGTTTAAGGGAGAAATAAACCACGCCTTATACGTAATTGGTGATACCAACAGAGGATTCCAGTTTATAATGTTTCGAAAAAATTAAAATATTTTGAAATTCCATATCCTCGATTTTACTAATTAACATGTAAATAGATAGTATTTATGGCACAAATATAGAAGAGACTATTTGAACGGAGATGGCCTAAGGATAGAATTTCAGCGATAAACGACAATTTGATAAATTGCGTGGGCCACTATAATCATCAAAAACATGAGAATTAACTAATAAACAAGTATTTTCCGGAAAAGAACTGAATATAATTTATGGTGGAATGGGTGGGAATAAGTCAGTGTAACGATTTTAAAATACTAAATGAGGATTATGTGACATCTTTTTTGGTGCTGTCAGGATATGGATATGTTAAATGCAGTTTTCAATTTTCGATTCAAAAGGCATGCCGAATGTAACCGAGGAAAAAGGAGTTTCACATATGCAATTAAGTATCAAATGGTCTCACCGACCCAAGTATTGTTCAAGGAAAAGGAAAAAGCAATTAAATTTTATATGATGAAGTAAGTATGGAATTACAATCTCTATCTATAATCTGATTTCAGTGACATTCTAGTGGTCAGAATGTTGAGAGAAACTGGCGACTTAGTGAAAGAAACCTGGCTTCGACAATGTGAGTTGAGTATGTCAAAAGACTTAAGGTGAAATCTACGCCACCTAACAAAGCTAAATATTGTGTCGATTACTCTCGTATATTATGAGCAAAGAATATGTAATTGGCCGTTGAATGTAGGCTTTGAGACTTGATTGTGGTTTTTTCAATTAACCAACACAATATTTAGGAAAATAATTTTTCACTCAACATCATACCTGTAAAATACTTCAATCCATAGTAAATTAAAGGTATTATTAATAGGAAAACAGAATTATTTTGGATTAAATTAGCACTGATAAAAATTAATTCTTCCTATTTAAAATATCAATGTGTGTAATGTATCGGAAATTTTAATCTGATAAAATTTATAAAACGAGTATTTAAAAAAATTAATTTACTTTGCATATTGGTAATGCAGTATATGCCATGTCACAAAATTAGCCATTATCATGTATGTTAGTATTTTTTTTTAACGATTAATTTTTTAAACTTTTAATCAGGCTCCATTAAAAGAGCAGTCGCTAACAGTTATGGTAATTCTCTATTATGCTTCTCTCCAGCATTTTAAAATCTCTAGTTACGGAAATAGTATTTTAATGGTGTAGCACACCTCAAAGATTCACGTAAATAAGAGCAAGAAAGGACTTAAAGATTGCTTGCTGAAGATATGGGAAAAGATTCAGTGAATATAAGAGAATGTATACAAAAAATGAAACATCATATATTCATCGTTTGACAGGAAGTGCTTTTAAGGTGAGCATACGTAGTAGTCGTTTACCTGAGAGGAAAAGGCGGAAGATATGGAATGATTGATTAAAAGTTGTGTGGTATTTTTTCCTTTCGTAGGAGAATTGAAGGACGTCTCCCAACTGAAGGCATTTTTCCCCTTTTAATATTTATGCTTGAAATATGTTTAAGTTTTCGGAAAAAAACACTGTAAATCTTTTCGGAGAATCATCCTTGTCTTTTTCAAATGCGTCAAGGTGTCATTCTTGCGTCCTTTTTTTCCATATCTTATACATTTTTGGTGTGATGCTTCCACGTTAGCGAATGAAATGAAACAGAAAAACAGTCACTCACAGATACTCACGGCTTTTTAGAAGTTTTATAGACTTTGGAACTCAATATTAAAAAGAAATACCAAAGGATCTATTTGCAAAACATTGAGAAAAAATAAGAGTGTTTCAAGAGGAACCAAGGTATTCCATTATGATTTATATTTTTAAGTTTTAAATTTTAAGTTTTTGTCAGTTAAGTTTACATTGTACATCTACGTTTTATGTCAGATTATTTTACATTGTACATTCACTGTAACGGAAATGTTAATTAGGTTTGAGATACGGTTAGCTAGAACTATAATTTTATAAAGTCATAACCAAATTAGATTTAAAAAATTATTAGTATGCATGTAAAATATAAACACAGTGTTTTCACAACATGTCTTCTGTTAGCGAAAGAAATTAATTTTTAAAATGTTATATCTTATATATTCTATGTACGATATAAAATATATCGTATTATTGTGGTATAGAACGGAACCCCATTACTTGCTAATAAGATATAAATGAAATGAGTGATTTTCTAAAGAACATTATTATTTTGATGAAATGCCTTTTACGTATCCCAGTATTTTCAACAGACAGAAGCAAAAATATCACATCTGTTACAAAAAGAAAAATATCATCTTGGTTTATGCGTATTGATAACAGTCATTGAATTGCACTAATGAGTATTAATAATTAATATTTCATCATAATTATGAATTTTTCGTAAAGATATAAATCTTAATTCCACTTTAAAGCGTAATTTTAACAATTGTAATGGACAAAAATAAAAAAACAGATCAGTAACAACGTCAGTTATGGCTTCCATTCTATTTAGCTTATTCTTGAATAAGATATTGAGAACTATAGAGAATAAACGTGCATGTTACTTCAAGTTAATCATAATACTATTAGAAGCTCGAAGCAAATTTAATTAACTTTGTTTAAACATTTCGTATCATTAAACATACAAATCTCCATCAAGGTACCGACTTGCTACTCGTCGACAGATATTAATGCAACTGCATGCATGAACTTAGAATCGAATGAATTACAGTTATTCTAAAAAAGCCTTATAAACTCAGTCATTCTTATCCGCTGATGATATCCAAGTAATCAATGTACAATGATGAATACTAATTTTTTTCTAAGTGAGCTTTGAAGGCAGAGAAAGAATATTTGTAAGTCTATGTATAGAGTTATCTGTGTAGAGTATAGAACAAATATAAATCAAATTCCGGAGCTCTTACCGTGTATTTTCTCTTTTGATATTATTTAATACATTTTTTCTACATTTAAATTGCTGAAATTTTTTGGAACCAATCTTTCCACCACCATTGTTGATGACGGTTGTGAATAAATTTTATTATATATTCCCCACGTTATTGCATTCGAACAGATATTTTCTAGCAAAATGACACACGCCAATATGCAGATGCATTCTCTCGAGTTAGTGAAAGGAAGGACAATATCCGTGTGTGAGTGTATAATATATAATTCATGAACATTTTCCAAACAAATGTTGTCCCATATTTGATTTATAAAAAAAGTGAAAGTGACACGTAAACAATTTTGCGTTAAACTTATAAAGGCAAGGACTTTAAACTTGATGCACTGGAAAAATTTGTGGAAAAAATAAAAAATATATTATTTTAATTCATAAACATATGAAAATAGTTTCAATATTACATATATTTTTATATGTATTTTTATGTAAGTACTAAACAAAACTTTAGTAAACGCTATTTTCTGGTCTCCAGTACATGCTATTTCATTGCACGTTCAATATTTAGTTTCATTTTTGACGGAATTTGAAGGGATCTCACACGATATAGAGACCCATTTAATTACAACGCTTCATTTATTACTTCTAAACCACATGAAAATCATCTTAACTTATCAGTCTAATAAGGGTCAGTTGGTCTCTTTTGTCCTACTTCTAACTTTGGGTGTGGCACATTCCTTTAATCTATTTTATTTATTTACCTACAAACTGTTAGAAAATAGCTGTTGCTATAAATTAAGGAACTAACTGTGTAGATATTCCGCTTTTTTAATTCTAGGACTGTTAGACTCAAACATAGTGACATATTTGTTCTTAAAGTACCCTCTCCTATTTTCACTTTTTACGTAATATTAAATCGCTATTCTCTTAGATTGATTTCTGTTATTAATTTGTCTTAATGAATTCAGGTTACTACCCTTTATATGTTTTTTTTTTTATAAATGGTATACTTTTAAGGTGTCACCCACTGAGTAGGGCGCTTAAAATTGCATCCGCGTTCAAGACGCGGTGACGCCTCTGAACACCTCCATTTAAACCCTAAGTGACATTTTATGGTCAAAAGGTCTTGATATACCAAAGGAGGCATAGAAAACTCGCTCCTCTAAGCTATTGTGTGAATTATATACGCCTCTGAGCTCAGTACTAGATGAACCATGTCCTAACCTATTAGTTCTACCATTGGGCCAAATACTGTGGTTTTATCAACTTAAAGTTTTGAACACAATCCATTGACCACTATTTTCAGATAAAAATAATGTGTTCAGTTTATAAGTTTGAGGTTAACTATGAAATATAATTTATCATGAACTTTCTCTGGGAATTTATCGTTTCGTTGAATACGTTTGAAAACCCATTTATAGGCCATATTAATTTTAATTTACTATTGGAAAAGTTCAGAGGAGGAACGATGGTTTTTCAAGAGATCCACGGAAGTGAGTTGTCGCAGACTTGTTCCGAGAGGGACAAGAGGTTGAAGTTGGACGCACAGAAGACGTAACACGGGTGGTCAGAAGTTTTGGAGGACGTGGAATGAGGGCTGAGGGGAAGAAGATAAGACTATGGAGTGAATGCGATGGAAGGAAGGGGAATCGGGAAGGGAGGGAGAGAGAATATTTGAGAGAGAGTGTGAATGTAAAGAGGGGTCGATAAACTCACCATCCATCCAGTAACAATGCCCACGGACCCCTTTTCCTGAGCGAAGTCCCTGGCCCCTTACCTTCCCTTGCTTTTCCCATAGCCTTTCCCCCCTTCCCATCCGGCTACTCTCACAACATCCGCTTCCTTATTTACGCTTAAAACACACCCTGTCCCCATCTCACTTAACAGCCCCTGTCCCTCTTTTGCTCCATCACACGCTCCGAAAACCTCTCACTACTGTCCCCCCTCCCCCCTTATCCTTTCTCACACGCCACCATCTCTCGCCCCCTTGTCTGCGCGTGGGCAAACAAGGACTCCTCCAAACGTGGGGCGTATCGGGCGCGGGGGTGTGAGTGTGTTTTCAAATCTTCCATTGTACCTGCGCAGCACCCCGATTTCCAAAGTGACATTATCTCAATCTCGCCATTACGCCGAGCGGATGAGACGCGTTATCGAAAATCGATTCGCAGTCCTCCGAAAATGGGAACGCGAAAATGGGAAACGGGCCCCTTCGCGAGGAAACGCAAAGACGCAAGGCAACGTCACGGAGTCATTCGATAAAAAGGATATCTTTCGAAGAACACCTTTGGCGCATCCTCAAAAAAAAAAAAAAGACCACTCCGGCTCTCGCTCGCGGGTTTCGCGATCGAAACCTCACCTCCGAAATGCAGGAAGGAAGGCCTCAATATCAACATCATTCTTCCGACACAATGAATATTTTTAACCAAAATAAATACAGGTAACTACTGTTTTTTTTTGGGACGTGCTTACTGTGACACGAAAAAAAAGAAGGAAGAGAGCTCGTCAAAAACTCTATAACAACGATACCATGTCACTAAAGAAAAACCACTTCCAAATTAACTGGTAATAATCACATATCATAGAATATAAAGCTAGAAGGGAATAGATTAGAACAGGTAGAAAAGTTCACTTATTTGGGAAGCATCATAGAGGAAAATG